>CALNHX010009552.1:0-48707 GCA_940337035.1 Agriotes lineatus | reverse complement strand
GTGTGACTCATTACTTTTTCTCTAAATTACAAAGCTGAAACAACCTTTTTATTCTAATTTCAACAATGTATCACACATTACGGTTTAACTACGTTTGAAGTCTTTTTGGCTATCATCAAGAAATTTTTGGCTACGGACCTGTGTCGTAGAGCATTTCATACGTTGTTTTAGCTGTGTAATTTAAAGGAAAAGGTAATGAGCCACACTATCAGCCGGTCCTATAAAGACCACTAATCTCAGGTTAACTTTAATTCGTTGTTAAAATAAACAAAGGTGCAACAAAATATTAATGCTTATGACATTTTGTTCATTAGTAAACAAATTTTGATGGGCTTATGTTTATTTTAACAACGAATTAATATTAACCTCAGATTAGTGGTCTTTATAAGACCGGATGTAGAGGTTTTTTATTTCTAATTTTAATTATTGTTTATAAATAAGAAAAATAATCAATAAATTCAAGATTTCCTATTGAAAATTATGTGTATTCCACGACCATACGCGATTATTAAGAATTAAAAACATCCAGCGTGGCTCATTACTTCTTTCTTCATCTTACAAGATGAAACACCGTATGACATGATTTAGGACAAAGGTCCTATCCAAAAATGTGTTGATGATCAAACAAGACCCGAAACTTAATTAAACCATAACGTGTGGTACATTATTGAACTTAGAACAAAACAGAACAGAAAATCTGAAAATTCATTTTTTACTCAAAAACGAAAAATCCTATCAAGGATTTCTAGGCGACATTTTGTTAGTCCCTTAATTGCAACCTTTTTCCCATTTAAACAAATGTGTATCTCTTACTATTAACGATATCCCCATACTGGCCCTCCTTATCTTGGACACACTGTATAAGAATAATAATAAATAATTAATTGTCCACAAATCTCACATAATTGTTAATTCTTGTTCGGGTGTTTTTAGTCCGGAGGTTTATTGTTCAGGGCTTTCTGTTCGGAATTAATTTGATCTTGAATTCAAAATGATTAACATTTCAATGCAATACGGACCCTGTATAAGTATGTCACCGGACTAAATTACAAAGGAAATATATATGATATCGATTTAAAAATATATCGGCCCGTATATTTCACTGATGTTTGTAATCCGATTAATAGTTAGGCTGATACATTAATTTTAATGTTTGGACTGCTTGGAGGAGAATACAATTATACGTAAATGCACATCTATTAATGCAAACCCTGTAGCATTCCACCCATAGATAAAACAAATGATGTTGCTATACCATATCTAACGTATTACTAATTACACTTCTGTTAGTCATTTATGCGTAATGCTAAATATTTACAATTGATATTTTCTAATATAAACTGTATCAGAGTTATTTTCCTTTTGTATCATATCATTTATCATGAGACAATACAAAATATCACACAAGGCATGCTCTTCAAATTCTAACGTTATAGTTAAATATATTACGCTGAAATCAACCTTTGGCATTGTGTGAGAATTACAAGCTCTACTTTGTTGCTAATTTATATGGTACGTAATTGCTTTAAAATAAATGTTTGTACAGCAATTTTATGTTGTAATCAGAACAACTGCGTGTTCATTATTTTGGAGAATAAATGTAAATATTAATATTTTACGAACAGATCAGTCAAAGTTCTGTTAAGACACGGTAAAATAGTTTTATTTTTTAGAAAGTACTCTTTTTAGAAGTAAATAAATACCTAGTTGCGTTGTAATTGGATTTAATAAGAACATTTAATAAACAAAATTAAAGGGAATATACGTTTAGGATTAGCAGCGTGCGACGTATTTATTCCTGGGCAATGTTCGTATAGAAACGTTATGGTGTAACACTGATTATAACAACTGAATGCTTTTTGTTTTGGAGAAAGAATGTTAAAAAAGAAGTTCTACTAAAACACAGCAAGAGGTATGGTCTATCAGATTGTTGCAACATTTCTAGTAATTCTAACCTCAATAGCATCGTCATAGAGTTATCTCTGAATCAAAAGACAAGTACTGACCATCAGGACATCTTTTAAAACCGGTACTAAATGCTAATAAATCCGAGGGTTTAAAAATAACAAATGCTTACCTCAGATTCCATTTTGCAAATCCACACTCAACAGCTGGTTACCAAACACGTTTATCACTGGAATGAGTAATAAGACTGAAAATTCTAAACACTTCTGCTTGTACCTGGACTCGCTCTCCCCACTAATTGTTATCAACAGCAAATGAGATTGGCAGAAGAGTTAACGATATTGAATAAAAACTACGTTATTATATTATGTATTGTAATGGTTTTATTATGAGGGTTTAATATCAGGCAATTAAAATAATTAAACATATTTAATTGTTGAAACTGAATTTATGTATTTCAAAAGAAATCAGACTTATTAAATATGTAATTGGAACATAATAGATTAAAATACGCATCCGAATAAACAATATAAGAAAAGAAACAGAAATAATCTATAAAATGATGTAAAGATTATTTGAATAAAAAATGAAGGGGAAAGAGTACCAAATACTTATTTGAAAGAAGTCATTTAATATACTGGATAATTAAAGGCAGTCGATTAAAATAATGTAGAGCGTTTAACTTTTAAAATAAGAATTATTAGGTACATTACTATGGAAAAATGTTGTTATTTTTAGACATAATAAAATTTTTAATCGAAAACATGTAAAACTGATATGTAAATAGTGAAAAGTGGACATAAACCCACTCATAATAAGATTTTATATCTATTTAGAGTATGTAAGGGTTTACATAAATAAAATTATCAAGAATGAATATAAAATTGAAATTTCAAAAATATGATATGGTGTATTACCAAGAAGTATGAATCTGGTTGGAATACAATCTCTAAACAGATATTAGCTACAAAAGTAATTATTGAAATTGGATATTGTACGTTGTTTATTATCAATTGATTACATCATGTAATGTGAACAAACTGGCGGTGTATGTTCCGGAAGTGGTCCACAATTCGTTTCTTGAAAGAGATCAAACGTCTTGCAAATTGGATGAGGGGTTTTTCAATTACTGGTGTAAGAATCCATAAAACATCTTACTGAAGTAACTTCTTGTGAATTGGGTGTTGTCAAGTCTGCTGTTGCTGAATTGATTACTGTTTGTTGAATCTTGGGAAGAGACATTGCAGTTGCAGCTAGTGGGTCTTGTTGAGTATCCAGGTGGAAATAGCAGGAATCCTGTCGTGTTTTGGTTGGAAGGTTTAAGCAGTTGGTGTTGGCTGATCGCAGATATTCTGGGTTTGGTGTACAAGTTGAAAAATTGTTGTAATGGCTGGTATGCTGTTAAAACTGGAAGGAAGTGGATTGTATTCCATGTACAATTGACAATTACAGGTATTTACGTATAACGAACTGAAAGAAAAGCATTAAAATAGTGAAGTTAATTAATTAAGATGGAATTACTTACCAATTGTATGTGTGTATTTATGATTAATTCCAACATTAATAAAAACATAAATGACATTGACAGATAGAAATTAGACATTTGATTTTGAAGTAAGCTTCCATAAAAACAAAAAGAAACCAAATTTCAGAAATAACGATAGTCATTGTAATGTTATGAGATCTCAACCTGTTATTAATAGTATTTATGTTCTACCGGAGATGATGATATTTGGTAATAATGATGATTAATAATTTACCAAAAAGGGCATATGAATTACATAAATTCATTTCACTAAAAGTAAAGTCAAATGCAATTATTGCTAGTATCAAATTTATAAAATAAAACCATTTACGTACGTAAATACCATTACAACATACTTAATTATAACATAACAAGTACCGAAACGTGGAATCTTAACAGTATTAACATTTCAGTTATTCCTACTTTTTAAGAGCAATATTTAATCATCAAGGAACGCAATTCAATTTTGTGCCCTTCCCAGCAAGTCATTTCTTGGGGCCCTGAAGAAGGGTCGTGTTTCACAAAATTCGATTTTGCGGAAACTTACTCACGCTTTCATTTTCGAATTGCAATTATAGGATATATTAACTACGAGAATATAATCTAAAAATTACGATTACAGCATAAGACATTTTTTAAGAAGTTGAGAAATCTTAGATTGTAAAATGCTATCGACGCATACAGTGTAATACTTAATCTTCATCTTCACATACAGGAAGAGGAAAAAATGCAATCTTATAACATAAACTCGTTGGTCTCTTTGTTTGTATGTTTCTTTGTTCGCTATCTCCTCCGCAGATACTGGACCGATTAAGTTGTATGGTGGCTTAAAATTTTGCAAATGTTTAGACTTAGATCATAGACTGGTTTTTATTTTCAAACAAGGTACGAAAAAGTAAAGTAAAATTAAACTATATTTAAGGTTAGATTCTATGCAAATTTTATCAAGACGAATGCGAATGAGAGTTTGCTACCATTGCTACCAATAATGGGCAAAATAAATAGTAAAGAAAAATATGACATGTAGCACCCTTTCCCACCGAAGCGTAGCTCGAGCGATTCAGTAGTGTGGTTATAATTTGTTCTCTAAATAATGCCATTTTTGGCAGTGGTCTATTATGATATGGTTATAATTTTTTTATTATCGATTTTTCAAAAAAAAGTTTCAAAACCATGCAACTTTAATTTTGCAAATAGCAATACTTTTTATATTTTTAGAATCGCTAGATCTTTTACTTTCTAGTAGCATACCGTTATTGGTAGGTTACAGAAGCACATCTTCGGAAAAAAATTACATCAAGTTTTAAGATGTTCTCTGAATGATATGTTTTATCGAAGCTTCTCCACTGTGCAAAAGGTCCGATAAAACATCTCATAATAGACCACTGTCAAAAATAACATCATTTAGAGAACATCTTCATAATAGGTGCGATCCCGAAATAAATTCAAAATTCAGAAAACTTGAGAAGCCCTTAATCTAGCTGGCGTTAGAGGAAAACCACCTTAAATGCCTCTGTACATCCCGTGACAACAACGTAGTTCCGAAAGGATTAAGACAGTGGAAAAACTCGTATAAAACATCTCATCAAGCTTTAATCCCCAGTAAAAATTATAACTCTGTTTCATGCAAAACGTTGTATGCTCCTCTGCTGAGACGTGATGACCTAAGATAGACTCCACGTCACGGCTATGTGAAGTACTTTCTGTGTAGTATTATGTTTTACACATTTTTTTAAATCGACAGTAAAAAAATTATAGCCATATTGCATTACTTTTTCCTCAGCCTATATAACAGTGGCTTAAAATAATATGTAAATAAAAGACTCATAGTCTCAGTTTAGTAACCAGCAATTTGATATGTACACGATAATTAAAGTTCAATAGCTGTATTAGTAATACTCGTAACGTTTATTAATTATTATTACCATCACATCATCATCATCATTATACATAAATATTTAGCAGTAATTATGCCTATGCTGCTATCAAACATTTCCGCGTAATTGGGCCCTTTTTACTATATGCACTTTAGATAATGAGATTTTAATTAGAATTATTTTTGATTAAATTGAGTAATACAAATTATTCAATAATTTATGAGTGAAATAAATTTTGCAATTATGTTCAAATAAATTATGGCAAATTGCTTTCTACATTTCTTTTCCAGCCACTAAGTAGTAAATTTATAAAATATCCATTGCTTCTGCGCTACCAAAATAGGAATACATTCTTTTAAAGTCGCTTTTCCTAAACAAGTGCCAAAGTAGCAGGTTTTTCATAACTCTCATCTTGCTACTTTTAAATCAAAAATAGGCTTGTTTGGGAATGTTTGTTTGTTTGTAATAGACAAGAACCAGACATGCGAAGTACCAGGTACCTCAGACACCGACTGCTATGGTCAGTGAAAGTGCGCACGATCTTGGTCTAATTATAGACAAAAATTTAAAATTTGAAAAGCATGTCATCAAAAAGTGTAGTGAATGTTATGCGAAACTAAAAACTTTGTGGAGATATAAATATATTCTTACCCAAGATGTTAAATGGAGCTTAACAAATACAATTGTCCTCAGTTATCTTGACTATGGAAGCGCAGTATATTATAACTTCTTAACGGCTTATATGAAAAACAAACTGCAAGTGCTTCAAAACTGTTGTTTAAGATACTCCTTTGTGATACCTTACAGAGATCATGTAACATGTAACGCCATATTATAATAGATTAAGTATATTAAAATTAGAAAATAGATTTACACTTTTATATAGAACTCTATTATACAATATTTTAGAAGAACCAACATGCTTAATTTTCTTATTAAACGCTGTGTAATAAATAGAAGCACTATTAGTTTAAGGTACAGAGAACTATTTACAATTCCCCAGCATAACACCTATAAATTTGAGAGTAGCTTTGAATATGTAGCGCCAAAACTAATTAATTCCTTTATGGAAATATTTTTTAGTCCTTCTGTTACTCAGTTTCAAAAAGCATTTAAAACTAAATTGCTCGACATTCAGGACAGTACATCGTCGTAGCACATTACACTGTGTAATTTTATATACATATTAAGCTTGTTTTTTTTCTATGTTAAGGTGAAAGTGAAAAACGGCAATGCTGACTTTCTCCTTTTGAATATATTTTATTTTATTTTATTTTATTTTATTTTATCCTGCACTCCGCCAACAGCCGTTAGGCCAATTATAGGCGTCACTGTACATTTTATGGGGACTTCCAACCCCACTAACGACTGTCATGATGTTATTATGACAACCGGGACCAACTTTTTTCCGTGATAGCCGTAACTACAAATTAGTAATAAATTAGTAATAGTGGTACAAATTTATATTAGTTTCGTTTTTTTTGTCTATTGTAGGTTATATTCAATAAATATATATCTATATATATGATCAAAGTCCTACTTACAATTTTACCGAGACTAATGCCCGTTTGCACCACTTCACCTTAAACCTCAGCCTTAGTAAAGTGTCACTTAAAATTAAGGGCAACTTAATTTTAAGGAGTATTGCACCACTCCCTCTTAAGGAATATTTAACTAAGTAAAATTTTAATCTGACAACACTGCTAAATGTTGGGGATTTTTCATGCTAAAGCGGTTAAAAGATGTTAGTTGTGTTGCTAATGTCAAAATCGTCATGTTAAAACAGCAATTTCATTGTTGATTTGGCGAGTGGAGGTTAAGCGTTTGTGGTTACTTATACAGTGACACCGAGGCTGACGCTGACTCTGTTTCACAAGTTCACTCAATTGGAAAATTATAGATTCATAACCGCGGGAAATTTAAACTTTTATTTTAGAAATCGATTTTTTACATATAACAGTTTTTAAGTTACTAATCCACTACTTAGTAAATAAAACAACCGATAATACAATATATATATATATATATATATATATATATATATATATATACCTATTTATAATAATAAATATTGCAACAGTATTAAACGATTATACAAAATAAATATCGTATTAGATTGCCTAATTATCAATTAATCTAAACATTAATACGGAATACTACAACATTTTTGAACAAAGGAAAATGAGACTATGGTCATCAGAGCAAACAAAAGCAGCACTGGAACTTGAAAAAATATTTGCGTTTGATGTTCCTGTATTGACAGTGAAAATTAATTTATCATGATTTATTTCGTCTATTAAGCCATTTTTCCATATTTCTTCTCCTGTATGTACAACATGGTCAAATTCTTTCTTCCATACATTTTCCACAGTTTGCATTTCATGAACCATTCTCTGCAAAACTCCCAAATCAAAGTAACCGAGAAGGATTTTCGTGAGAGTCTTCCTTCAGTTTCTTTTTCGACATTCTTCAAATATATGATTTTTCACTAAAATTTTCATTTTCGAAGGTCTTTCGTAGTAAATAATAGGATATCCTTCAACTGATATGGTTTTAAAATGTCTCTTTTAGGTTAAGTTGAACCTTAAGTCACAGAGTTTTGGAACTTAAAGATAAGTGCAACTTAAGAGACATAAGTCTAACTTAAAATCTAGTGCAATGAAATATCTGTCAAGTTAAATTTTAAGTTTCACTTAAAAGTTAAGGGGGAGTGGTGCAAACGGGCATAAGGAGTTCCAACCGTAGGAAGGAATCTTTTACATGCTACACATCGTAGTAGCATGGGACCCACGGCTTTACATCACTTCCGAATGATGGCATTCTGTAGAGGCTTTCATCCGCATTTTTTATTTTTAAAAACCTCACCGGGACCAGGGTTCGAACTAGCGACGCTTAGATCAGTAGTCAGAATGCTGTACCACTGAGCTACGGAGCTCCGCTGGGAATGTCTTGTTTTATTAAATGTAAGTTGTAGTTAGCTCTAAATACCAAGTAACATGTTTTTACCTTTTCAAATATAACATAATATATAATAAGTTACGGCGTTTGTTGCCAAATCAGTGAGCTATGTTTGCCGTTCTAGAACGGTAAGTAAAAATTCGAAGTTAGCAGGTTAGGTTTTGCGTCACTTTTGACACAGACTGACGCAAAACCTAACCTGCTAACCTCGAATTTGACAGAGACTTACAGTGCCACCAACATGTTATTCTGTGACATAATGTCATATTTTACTGACGTTTGAAGAAAATAGCTATTTGTGCAACAAGTGCTAAAAGTGGATGTGTATATTGTTTATGCACGAGTTTGCACATAATATTTTTTCTACAGCCTTAAATTTACTGTTATTAATCCATAAATGTCGATTGAACAAAGGTTTGCGTTTATGACAGTTATAATTTATGTCATAGTAAAGAGATGGCCTTGACGTCTAAAATGGGTTTATTTTGTTTTTTTTTTAATTTTTTTATTAACTCCTATTTTAAATAAAACACCCGGTATATTATTATATTTTTGAATGCAGCTTAAAATTCTAGAGAAAACTTGTTTCTTCAACTAACGCTCTATTTTGTACCGTTTTTGTAGAATTTGTAATTTTTAAAATTTTTGACAAATGCTTAAAAATTAAAAATCAAATTTTTGGTTAATTATAAGATCGCTGTATCACATCAAATTTTTATGCATGTATCCAGTTTCAGTAATCGGGTAATTAATTTTTAATTAAGTACGTGGAAGGTCTTACAATACTTCAGATTTGAAATATTTCTCCACACGTACTATCATATACAATGTAACAAGTGAGTTCTTGATTATCAAATAATCATTTCTGTTTACACGAGATATATTGCCTAAAACAATATATCGAGTGGAAACAGAAACGATTTGATAATCAAGAAGACACGAGTTGCATTCGTCTAGGTTATATCACGAGTCGACATACAACGTTTGAACAGTTTTTGTATAAATATTTAAAGTACAGTTAATGTGGTTGTAATGACAGTTGTACTGACAGCAGGTAACGGGATGTTTGTGAAGGCGTGTGACTATCAGCTATAAGTCAGGAAGGTATGTGATTATCACAGTTGTTATGTACATTATCAAAAGTTAGTACATGCGTAACTATGCATTTTGCCGTTTTTCATTGGTTGATGTTAGAAGGAGTAGTATAATCAAAGTAAGCAGTTCATCTGGCAACAATATTCTGTTCTGTCAAATGACAGAAGTTCTGTTCATGTGCAACTTAACAACAAAAATCCAGAGCCAACCTTCATGCAAAAAAGGAGTGAATCGATTAAATATGCGACATATCACATGCAGTTCGAAATTGTGATAACTACTTCAATGGATTGGTCGCTTCAATAGGCAAAATTTTTGCTTACTGTCAAATGCAAAATGTGACAAAATTATACGGTTTTACTAGCTTAAAAATTGTGGTGAAATGCAAAGTGTGACATCAGTCCTATGGTTTCAACTTTCAAGTGTAAAGTGATATATGTGTATTGTAGTCAATAGGAACGCAGAATTAATGTCACCAGACATTGTTTCCATAATGGTGGTTAGTTATTATTTTATCCAACACCGTGAGTTATTAAACCCATAACTATGGTGATTTTAGGAATTTAAAGTGGTCTATAAGTCACTAGTGAGTTTTAAACCATAAGTCACTAGTGTGTTATAAACCATAAGTCACTCTTGATAAAAAAATGAAAATTAACATTTTATTCAGAACACATTACAGAACATATTACATCCATAACACAATATTACATACTCAATATAATACATTTTAGAACATCACTTATTAATATTAATATTTATATTAATGTCAATTGCATAGTTGTTACTTCTGGTCATTTGACAATTTACATTATTATTGAAAATTTCATTACGTGATTCTGCGCTATTCACTACAATACTTGGAACAGTGGCGGTGGTGAACTCAGAACCTCCTTGAATTTTTCTTGCGGTGTTATTTTTTCTACCAACGACTCTTGAATGTACCCCTCTGCCACAGTAGACGACATCCACCGTGGCGTTTAAGCGCTGTTAAGTCGCCTCCACCATTAACCAACAGTGTAGCAGAAGACCGTCTCAAACTGTGACCAGTGTAAGCCTCTGCATGTGGTAGTTTCAAGTAAGATGCGATTTGGAATGGCACCTTAGACAATGTGTTTATTCCAACTGGTTGAATCGTGCATTTTTGATGTTTATAATTCAAAAAAAATCTACGGTGTGGTACCTTGGCAGGTCGTAATGAAACATAGTTTCTATAGAGATCAATAGGACTGACAGGATATTCCTCGTTTATGACAGTGAAACTTCGAGGTTTGTTGGTTTTTGTATCAGGAATGGAAATATACAGATATGATCCCTTGTCTTCGATGTGCTCAACACTCAAATTTGTCAGCTCATTATTAGTGCAACTTATAAACATATACAGGGTGTATACAAATTGGCGCAAAAGCTCCAGGTAGCAATACTCCTTATACAATTCTACAAACATGGTTTCATAAAAGTAAGCCGATATTTCTCAAATTTTGCATCAGTCCATAATTTTACATTTTAACAACTGTTCACAATGACATTTTGTCGTATTTAAAACAGAAGGGGTACTTTACCTGAAAAACAATTGCTTTTAGCTACCGCTACCGGCTTATGAAGACCAATCCAGAATTGTACAAGAAATATCGCTACCTGGAGCTTTTGCGCCAATTTGTATACACCCTGTATTTAAATAGGATTTACGGAAATCAAATAGGCACTATCTCACCTTCTCCATCAGATATTCACTGTCCGGAGCACTTCTTAGAAACTGCTCAATATGTTCCTTTTCCAAAATCTTGGCTTTCTTTGGTGTGTGTGCTCTTGACTCACTTTTCAAGAAAGATATAAGCCTACCATATTTCGATATGTCGACATTTTTATGAAATTTTAATGTTGCTTTCAATATCGAGTATTTTGTCCACATTGACGAACCTACATTTTTCTTTCCAATTTCAACCAAATACGCCAACAATATCTATTCTCTCCAGGACTTGAATATCCCGAATTCTTTTTCATAAATATCCTTCGATTTCTTGGATATTATTTTCGATAATGCTAGTTTAGCGTCGTTTTGAATTCCAGCCGGAACAAACACTTTTTCTTCCATTAGGTATTCGGCGTCGTTTTGGCGTGTTGACACTTTTGTGAAACCAAACACGATTATTGTTTCAATGTAAACAAAACTTTTATGTGCCATGGTAATCGCGTCAAAGCCTTCCCATAAATTGAACTACTTTTAATAATTTGTCAAATATAAATGTCACAACTGTCATCAGAAAAAGAATGCGTTTTAACGAAATTCTGAAGGTGTTGGATAAAATTATGTATGGAACTCGTGTGTTACCGGTCATAAGTCACTCTTAAAAACAAAGCCACTAGCACAAAGTACTCGTGGCTTAGCCGTTTTTTCTCGTGACTTATTTCCCTTATAACACACTTGTACCATAAATAACTATTTATCCAATTTTGAGCTGTTCGGTGTAAAATAAAAAATGGAAGATGAGTTGGAACATGCAGAAGGAATTTATAGGAAAGAATAGTGAGTCAATGAAACCGAAAGAACTGAACATGGAACTGCTTTGAAAAAGGATAAATTTAAAAACATTAATAACTTACTACCAGTTAGTTAGGCGCTAGGCTTGCTAATAAGCAAGTCCTCTGTTCGAATCCCTCGGGGGATGCAAATTTTCCACAGCCTTGGCGATTAGAATCGGGCTCGGTGAGACCATTTACAGTTGGGCACCAAATTAACTTCGCTGCATTCAGAACCACAAACCTAAGAGATAGAGTAACCAGGTCAACACATCAACATGACACACACCTCACACAATCGTTGCTGTTGCAAGCACAAAAGGCGCGTTTCAACTTTATATCCCGAATCTGGAGCAAGTTGAGTATTAGACCGCCAGATGCAAGAACATAAAGCACCAGCCACTACACAGCAAGGTTAAACGAGGTTACCGATACTACATACATACAATAACTTACTAACTGTTCATTATGGGGCTGATTGCAAAGAACTTCCTCGCCTTCAACACTTTTGCGAATTTTTTAACTCTAATGCTACTCTTAATACTAACGTTCTTGAGATTTCTGATCAAGAAATTGACGAAGAATTAGCTACTTAGTTTTCGTTTTGACATCTTACGAAGAAGGAGATTAGAATAACCTTTATTCATTTTTTTGTACGTTTCCCGTTATTACTTATGTTCTTTTGTTTGTAGAAAAACCATTGGTTCCTTAATAAATATTTTTGACTATATCCTAATTGCTCTTTATTTCTGATAAAATTACATTATCTTTAATAAACTGCATTATTTTTTCCATTTAGATGCAAAGTCGAATATATTCGACAGTCAAATGCAAAATGCAACGAAATGGGACAACCACCACGGCCGAGTCGCCGCCGCCAACTCGCCGCGGCGAATAATTACACTTGCACAAAAAAGTAGGTATTTGAATAAACAATAATCTTAGATAAATTTAGACGTTTAGTGAATAATTACTATAATTATTATAGAAATTTATTTTACAATACATAAAAACTATTTCATAAAATTAATATTATAAGCATTTTCACAAAATTTATACCGCGTATGTATTATAAAGTTTATTATAGTAATTATTCAATAAATCTCTCAATTGATATAAGCTTATCGTTTATACAAATACCTACCTTTTTGTGCAAATGCTTATAATATTAATTGTATTAAACAGTTTCTATGTATTGTAAAACAAATTTCTATAATCCTTTATCTAATAGACGTGTCTGTCCGGGACGCTGTTTCAGCAGCCAAACCGTAAGAGATAGAGAAAAAAGTTATTAAAGTTATATGTTTCGAATGGTCATGTCAGGTCAGGAACCGAATTTCAGTCTCTAACACTAATTATATCCTAATCCTAACTTTTTAGGTTAGATTCTAGGCAAATTTTATCAAGGCGATTGCGACTGGTAGTTTGCTACCAATAATGACGTCATATACGTATGTGTGGTGAATACGCGTTCTATTTGCAAAACGGTCTTTTTTGTTTTATTAAATGAGACATTTGTCTCACTGGACTGCTAGTTATGCTAATAATTCATTAAATGTCTAAATTCATCTATGTTTATCGTTTCTCCAAATACCTACCGTTTCGTGCAAGTGTAATTATTCGCCGCGGCGAGTTGGTAGCAGCGAGTTGGTACAACGGCGTAGGCTAGTGGTGATATGGCCGTGGCTAATTGGCGGCGGCGACTCGGCTGTGGCTAGTTGGCGGCGGCGACTCGGTCGCGGCGAGTTGTCCTAGACCGAAATGCTACAAGTCAAAAGGTTTTCTCAAGAATTTCTTCTTCTTCTTCCTCTGATATTAGGCCAGTGGCCTGTTTATTCCACACAATCGTGGTTCTGTGAGCCCTCTTAACTCGTAAGTCGGGTAGCCTTGCCCGTCGCAATTGAAGAAGAGTTCCCTTGTTAGTGTTAACGACTACCACAGGTGTTAGCGTGGTAGCCGGGGGAGCGTACAATTTTTAAAATCCGTCTAAAGTCCACCAGGAATCGAACCCGGGCAGGCCGCCTGAGGTCGAGCATATGCTCGCTGGGCCATACGCTCATATTCAAGAATTTGATTTTTTTATATTTACGTCAATAAGAAGTTTACTAAAGAGTTACCAAATAAAAGGGTTATTTGCATAAAAAAATCGAGTAAATAACAATGAAAATCACATGCGGCAGTGTTTTGCGGTCTTCTCAAAATCCATTAATATGGACATGTGGCGTTTTTACCCCTCATACAGAAACTATGGCAATTAATGCGTATTCGGTAGGTATATTCTGGTTTGAATTTTAAGTAATTTTTGCTTGCTTTTACGAAAAGGAAGTACTGGATTCACCCCAAAAATTCGAAATTAAGTTTTCAACAGATCTTCACGTTTTCGAGTTCCCTGAACCTAAAAAACATATTTTCGTTAATTCGTCTGTGTGTCTGTGAACAGAATATCTCAAAAACGGAAGGAGGTATGACGTTGAAACTTCATACATAAGTTTTGTGTACTATCTAGTTGCGGCAGCAAGCATTTGAAGAAATGGGTTTCTTTTGTTTTTTTTTCTGTTTTTTTTATTAACGCCAATTTAAATAGAACACCCATTTTTGAATTCAGCGTAAAATTTTAGAGAAAATTTGTCTCTTCAACTAACGCTCGATTTTGTACGGTTTCTGTAGAATTTGTAATTTTTAGCATTTTTTGGCAAATGCTTAGAAAATAAAAATAAAAATGTTGGCTAATTATAAGACCAGTGTAAAAGGAAGTTGTGTGCGTGTACCACACCAGATTTTTAAATTTGAATTAATACACTTTACAATAAATCTAGTCATATTACTTAATATTTACGCAAACAATGAATTTCAATTCCAAAAACAAAAATTAATTTAGAAAATACATATTTTTGTATATTTTTTTAATGCATATCACAGAATGCATCCATTGATATAACACAAACTGATCTTTCATTACATTAAGTTAGCTTTGAATGTTACTAAGAATCACAAAGTATTTTGATTAAGTAGTATTCAGTTTTCCAATTACATATTGTGTGTAAAAATAGTTATTTGTATACCTATGCCCCAAAATGACTGGCGTACCGAGGTATACGTACATAACATTTTTAGTGCAACCACTATGTATATTACAATCAAAAAAGTTTTGTGCAGTCGTGCGGAAAAGTTTACGACTGCGAAATTCGTTTTCGGGGCCGTTACTAATAACAGCTGCCGCGAAAACGAATTTCCCTGCCGTATCTGCGTCCGTAAAAATTAAATTTTCAGCACGGATGCATATAAAATAATGTGTTCTTGATGATAATATGCATTGTGGTTGCACTAAAAATGTTACGTGTATATACCACGTCCGCGAAATGTTTGGCTTTCTTGGACTTCGTCTCGCCCGCCAAACATTCATCGGTACGTCAGTCATCTCACAGCATAGGTATACAAATAACTAATAATAATTACAAATACTCAAATGCGTACTACGTACTACTAAGATTCCCTATGAAAACATCGAAATTTGGCCACCATGTACATAAATTAAAATACTTATAATTCAGAAGGAGATCTACTATCGTTGTTTTATTTTCTGAAGTCTATGTATGCAGATTTTTTTATAGTATTAGTGATTTCTTTCTTCCTTTTCGATTATCATGATATTAAATATAATCACATTTAGAAACACTACTCGTTCTCCAACCCGTGGGTGCTGACACCGCTTCATCGATATCGTTATCATTTTTAAACTGTTAGACGTATTTTATAAGAGAGCACACATCACATTATAGATAATTTTTGAAAATCGTGTGTAATTCCAATATCTTCTTATTCTTTCGTTATCCTTTATACCGTAAGGTGTCGGGTCTCCTGTCCACTTCGTATTTCACGCCAATATTTTTAATTCTTCTATACTTTTCCCCTTCCTCTCCGCTATATTCTTGATGTTATCCATGCATGTTAACCTTGGTATTCCTCTTCTTCTGTACCCTTCTCTTCGTGCTTGCATTATTTACCTTGGTATTCTCCCATCAGCCATACGAACTACACGTCCATACTATCTCAGCTGTTTTCTTTGTAGAGCTTCTACTAGAAGTTTCAGTTTTAGCTCTTCCCTAGTTACTACATTTCTAATCTTATCTCGTTTTGTTGTCCCCACCACTCTTCTGAGGTATTCACTTTTGCTGCCGTAATTCTGCTTCGTTGTGTATTTTGAATTGGCCAGCTCTCTGCTCCATGTTAGAATGGGTGCATAAATTGATTTACATAAATGTATTTTGGTTTTCTTACTCAGTTCTATCTTCATAATCAAAGTATTATTAATCTAGTAGTATGCTGTTGTCGCTTTAGAATTTAGATGGTGGGATACGAATTTCTTGATATATTGTTCCGTCCTGACTTATTACAACTCCCAGATATTCGTAGTAGTCCACCATCTCTATAACCTTCCCTCGCATCTTATACTTATGTTTTCCTATACGGCCTATTGCTTACCTATTCGCATAACTTTACTCTTGTCAATGTTAATTTTCACTCCTGCTCAATTGATCGTTTACTGCTCTTTGTAATTTTCTAGAACTATCTGCCATAAAACAAATTAAATATCATAAAACAGAAGGACCAGATGGAATAGTAATCGAATCCATTAAATTGGGTGGTAAGAGAATATTGAGCTACTTAGCAAAACTATTTACTACATGCATTTACGAGTATACCGAAAGAATTCCCAAATTATGGAAAACAGCTAAGGTTATTTCAATCCGCAAAAGGGGAAGTAGGGCGGACCTTAAAAACTATAGACCGATATCACTACTATACCACTTCAACGCATTGCTGACAAGACTTCTCAGAAATTGAATATCTAGCCGCCTTGACGCATTCCGACCCATCGAACAAGCGGGCTTCCGGAAAGGATACAGCACCATGGAACCACATAAAATAGGGACAAGAAATCAGACGACGTCCGCCACCAAGCAAATTTTAGTGACGTCATAAATACCACCATTAGATTTACAAAACCGATATTTATTTTCTTCTTTACAGCTCATTTTAAATCATGCGTTTGGTTTAAGTTTAATCAATTATCAATGGAAAATTAACAATTTAAGGTACATTTAGCTTTTATGATGAATAATAAATAAAAAACGTAAATGTGCCAGAGACTTTAACGCTTCAGTGTTGGTGATAAAATATCGCTAACACTACGTTTATGTTTGTATTCGATCGATAGTATCGAACCTGCTGCACTGTATTGACTGTTGAGGTCAAGTGTGTTGTTGTGTTTGAAAAGCCGATCTTTTCAGAACAAAAGTGTCGAGTTCTTGGTGTTTAACATGCCTAAACCATTAAGTAGCCAATCCAAGTAACATGTTGCCAAGTTGATAAGTTATTTCGAACGTGAACGAGATAATGGAGGGCCACTACTTGCACTTACTGCAGTTAGAGAGGTATGTGAAGAAAAGATTTAGTAGAGATTTTAAGCATAACATGTAATTTGTAATTTTAGAGGATTGCAGATGCATTACAACTGAGCAGATCTGCTGTATCATCAGTTTCACAAGCTGTTAAAAGCAACGAAGTTCTTCGCAGCCCAAAGAAAAAGAGACCTCGCCGCAAACATGTGAGAGATGTGGATGATTTTCACTCAACCGCGATACGCAATGTTATTTATGAAATGTATGAAACCAGTATCACAATATTGAAAAAAACTGAAACTATATTTTCCTACATATGCGTTAAAATATTTGGTATTCCAAGCTTAAACCTAAATTTCGACTAATAAATAAACGATTATATTATCATTATGTAGTTTTTTTTTTATTAATTGTAAATTATTGCCATTTTTTAAAACAACACGTAACAAGGCAAACACTGTTGCAAAAATTAAAAGAACGCGACATTTTTCAAGGTGGCAAGTCATCCTTAGGTTACGTTTTAAGGGACATGGGATTTCGGTGGAAGAAGGATGGCCCTCGTAGGAGGTTAATGGAACTAGCCCACGTTGCATTTGCAAGAGCACAGTTTCTGCAATCGTATGTTAGAAACTTAAATTCAGACCGTCCATTGGAATTTGTATTTATTGATGAGACATGGGTGTTTGAAAATGGTACAGTTTTAAGAACCTGGCAGGATAATAATAAGAAAAGTGTCAAAAGGATAAAGGTTGATGGACATAGGTATACATTTTAGATTTATTAAAGTGTAGTACTTATTTGCTTACAGCTATGCCTTTCAGGTACATTGTGTTATACGCAGAAAACAGAAGAGGGGGTATTCCTGGTGGGAAAGAGAAATTGGGTTTGATAGGGAAGAAATATGTCCCCTAATAATAAAAATAAATGAAGATACAGATAGCAGTAGCGATGGTGATGTTAGTAGTGACAATGACTCTTAAAATTTGTTTAATTATGTTTGTTATACTTTTTATATTTATCTATATTTTATATTTATTTTGTATATTACAGTTTTTTGATGTTGTAGTTTGTAGGCTTAAATTGTATTGTGATATAGTGCTTGGTGTAGTCATAATATAGTATCCATATATACTGATGGGGCCATAATTATATATAACAGCAATGAGATAACATGAACAACAAAATAAAATGCTTGAGTAAGAAAGAGATGACCATACGAACAAATTATTTTAGTAGGCATGCTTGGTTGACATCTGTCATAATTAAAATAGGCATCAGCCTACACGAATATTTGCTACTATGTTTATCTCTTTCTTACTCAAGCAATACGTGTTATCTTTTTGTTCATGTTCTCTTATTGCTGTTATATATAATTGTGGCCCCATCGGTATAATAGATTTGTCCGTCCGGGACGCTGTTTGAGCAGCCAAACCGTAAGAGATAGAGAAAAAAGTTATTAAAGTTATATGTTTGGAATGGTCATGTCAGGTCAGGAACCCAATTTCAGTCTCTAACACTAATTATTATCAATTATCCTAATCCTAACTTTTTAGGTTAGATTCTAGGCAAATTTTATCAAGGCGAATGCGACTGGTAGTTTGCTACCAACGATGACGTCATATACGTACGTGTGGTGAATACGCGTTCTATTTGCAAAACGGTCTTTTTTGTTTTATTAAATTTGACATTTGTCTCACTGGACTGATAGTATAGTCATAATTTAGTATGTAGTCTATACATATTGCAGTAAATTATGTAGTTTGTAGTTAGTTATGTAGATTATGATCCTACGTTCTATACATTGTATGTTATATTGATAAGTATTGTACGCTTCTCATACGAAAAATAAATAAAAATTATATTTGTAATATTAATTCATAGCATGTTTATCACAGTGTAGTATTGTTATTGTGGACTTGCTGTACAAATAAATATTAAAAAAAAGAGCAAAATTAGTTTTACATTACTTACACTTCTTATGCACAATCATCTTCTAGGGTTTTATCAAACTTGCAATACTTCATTGCACAATAATAACGGCATTGTATTATTTTAACTTAGAATATAGAATTTCCATTAAAGTTGTGAAAAATCTAGCACTAACTGTGTCGTTGGTTCCCTATACTATCAGGACATTATAATCGTTCTTGGATACATATAAACATACTATGTTTATGACGTCATTACTCTTGATAAAGCACCTCTATAAGACGAGCATGCTGGTCAGCCATATTGAATCACATCACAAAAGCGGCAAATTCAAAAAATTAGTTACTTTTCAGAAAATGAAAATCCGTGTCTATACGTTTAATAGTACTAATTCGAGGCTAATCACCGGTCATGCTCGAAGATTTTGAAATATGAAAAACAGAAAAGACCGTAAATAGTTCATTCAAAAATGAATCAATTTTTTAGGCTTATCTTATATAAAAAAAAAATATTGCTTAGTCTTGAAATAGACTTATTTTTTAATAAAGAATATGTGAGGCAAAGCATAAAGGCAAAAAGACACAGAAAAGCGAACACAGGTGGCAACTCAAACACAAGGTTAGAAGCTAGAACAGCGAGCATAGAGAATATAACCCACAACCAGTGAACTGTTTGACGTTGTAGGGTATGTTTTGGTTGCATCATGGCCACCAACATGTAAACGCGAAAGTACTGTGATGCAAGATTTTATGCAACTTGTGCGACATGCGTCTGCTTGTATTATAAAGGCCACTAACTCTTGATAATGTTTGTCGTCTGATTTCTTGTCCCTTCTTTACATACATTACGCAACTGATAGAAAATTCCCAAGAATATAAGCAGTCAGTGTTTCTGTCATTCATTAACTTCGAAAAGACGTTTGATGTCGCACTGATTACGATACATACACAGTTTATTGAAGCTCTATATGACGAGGCTACCATAACAGTTGAAGTCCACAGCGAAACACGACCAATTAATACCAAATGGGGTGTAAGAGAAGAAGACACAATATTCCAAAACTCTTTACAAATACCCTAGAAGATATATCCAAAACTATCGATTTTAGTAGCAAAGGAATTAATATAAATGGTGAACTGCTGAACAATCTACGCTTTGCCGATTATATTGTTCTAATTGTAAATAACATGAAAGGTCTTCAAGAAATGGTAGAAAACTTCAAATTGGACTCCACATAAACGTGTCTAAAATCAAAATAATGAGCAATGATAACACCGTCACATCAATGATTCTTGAAGAAGGAAAGAAATTGAATTGGTCGAAGAATACGTTTATTTAGACAAACATTTTTACTGTCAAAAGGAGTAAGTGATCAGAGTGATACAGCTGAGATGGACTGACTACGGAAAACTGGGAAATGTATTTAACTCCAACTTTTCACAACACTTAGGCAGGACTCTGACAGGCTAGCAAGCGTTCGCAATCAAACGGTTACGATCGCCCACAATCGCTTGAAATATAGGCGAACATCTGACAGCGTCGTTCGGCATCCAGCGTCCATGAGGGTCATTGTTCTCGCGTAAACACACATAACCTCAAAATTGTGTAGTGTTTTAGTTTTTATAGTACTCAAAGTCACAGTCTTAAAATTTTAGAAAACAAAAACAAACTTTGTTGTTATGTAGCCACGTGTTTATACAGTTTAGTGTGCATTGAGTATCGTTCTGTGCAACTTGCACTGAACTACGCAAGCCCCAACCATCGTCCGCTATCGTCCAACAACAAAGTTTTCCAGTCGAATTGAATTTCGTGTTGGACGGTCGATATCGACCGGTATCGATCGTGACCGTTCGACGTTGTCAGCGTAGTCGCATTCAATTAAATGTATTTGAAATGTTGAACGATCCCTACCGATCGACGTAATTTTTCTGTCAGAGTCCTACCTTAAAAACAAGTGTTTAAGCAATGCCTCATACCAACAATGACGTATGCTAGTGAGACCTGGACTTTCACAGAAGGTTGCATGAAAAAGTATGAGAGTGGTACAGAAAAAATGGAGAGATCCATGACTACAAGACAGAAAAACAAGTTGGACCACACTAAAAACCAAAGTAGGTGACATCACCGAACAGAGCACGACAAAAATGGAAGTGGATCGGTCATCTCCTGCGAAGAAAGACAATTGATGGACGAGTACGATAACGAGTAGAAGCCAATACATAAAAAGAATCGAGGAAGACCGTAAACATGTTGGCGAGACGATGTTCAGAAAACTGCAGGTATCTAGTGGACGAGTAAAACACCCAACAGAAAAGAATAGAATAAACTTGGGAAGGTCTATATCCAGAAATAGAGTATCGAAAGCTGATTGATGATGATGATCTATCACAATATCGTCTGTAAAAACTAAATTAGATAGATTAACTGACCCTGTTTTTGTGTTTAAACATTGTCTTTAAAATTCTCTATTAAGCCATCCATTAATGTTCTGACGAGCAGCAGCTAAGCGAGTTTCCTTTTTTAACCCCTCTGTCCATATCGGAACTATTAGACTTTTGCCTTTGTATGAGTATTATTCCGTTTGTCCTCGTATACAAGTTCTTAGTTGTTTCGACTAATGCTTTTGGTACCCTTGCGGCTATCATTGGTGTCCATAGAGTGGATTTTGGTACATGCTGCTTGCATATTGACAAAAGTGAGATAGATCTGTCTATCTTCTGCCATTTTTCGTTCCATTGCTGTTCTTGAGGCATAAATGTGTTCTTGCGTTTGTCTATTATGCCTGTATACTGCTTGTTCTTTTTGCGATTTGTCTTCTACGTGATTTCTGATTCTCTTTTCTATTATCTTGGAATACACCGTTCGAACAG
This sequence comes from Agriotes lineatus, assembly GCA_940337035.1. Classification (NCBI taxonomy): domain Eukaryota; kingdom Metazoa; phylum Arthropoda; class Insecta; order Coleoptera; family Elateridae; genus Agriotes; species Agriotes lineatus. The sequence continues at coordinate 26,626 of CALNHX010009552.1, read as the reverse complement.
ATGATGACAGGCATATGACCCCATAGTTATCGCAATCATTAGTATTTCCCTTCTTATGAAGCGGTATTTCGATATTTTCTTTCCAGTCTTTAGACATATCCTGCTCGTTGTGTGCCTTCTGACATATTCTCTGAATCTATTTCCTGGTCTATTCTCCGCCATATTTAATGCTCTCGGGGCTGAATCCATCTCTTCTAGCTGATTTTCCAAGTTTCATTCAATTTATTACTTCTGGCACTTCAGCGTCATTTACACACTTGATGCGTTCTAAGTGCAACTGACGTGAATTTTCTGTTATAGTATGTTCTCAGGTGTTCAGTATTCTCTTCATTTACGTAACTGTGTCTTCTTTTTCTCCAGGTCTGTTTACCATACTTTCCTCTTAGATTCTCGACTAACCTCCAAAAGGCCTTCCTGTTGTTTTGATTATCTTTAAACTTTTCCTCCACTTATCTTCCAAACTTCGATGTTTCGTCCTTCTCTTTTACTTCATCAATTCACCATTTGGTTCTCTTGTAATTAGTACCTATTCTAAGAAAAAAACGACACGGTCCAATCCCGGAAGTCGTTTTTTTCTTAATGACAATGGCCGTCAAGGCCTCCGAAATCAAGACCTATTCACTTCTTTCTTTATGACTGATGTTTTCAACTCCTAAATTTTGAAAAATTACTTTGAATTACCTATAGCACTTTTATTATTACATTTTTAACAGAAACGGCTTTATCCACGTTCAGAATGATTTAACAATATTTGTGTTACTTACCTGTATGCCAGTTTATTCTTCGTCAATTAACTCTTTTTCTACAAGAACGTCGAGCAACTGTTGCTAAATGAGTGTAACACAGTCCAGCATAAATACCCATATTTTTTTAATTAACTCTACAAATAATAGATATTTATTCTTATCAGAAATATATGCAAATTAAACATTATTAATAATCAAAACATAACTTCCTTACAAAATTAATATAAAAGCAGTGAATAATCTACATAAATTTAACATTGCAATTAGTTCTGCCATAATGTTGTTTTCATATCAGTCTAATTCTTCTCATACTAGTTTATATGTACAAGATTTATAACGTAAAATCACATAACAACAATGACAGACTAACGCCCTGTTTTTTATTCCAAACTAAATATTACACATCAGTCGAAACTGTATTTTGAACTACACCCACCCTACTAATAAAAACAAAACTAATAATATACATGTAGTAAAATTCACATGCAGAACATTAATTCACCCATTACGTAGTAATGCAGGTTCTGAATCTAAATTTACTTGGTAACTTTTTAAATTTAAGTACTATTTATGGTTTACTTTTTTTCTGCTAAACGCCTTATCATGTTTTCCACTAGCGTTAACTTATACAAACTCTCTTCCCAATTCTTCTTCTTGACCATCTCGTTCTGCTTTTTAATGCTAATTATTAAAGCTTTCTTCTTTCTTGTTTTTGGCGATAAACTGTGGTTAAAATGGATGGACCATTTTTTCTTTGTTGTTTCTGACAATACATGGTGGTTACAGAAGAGGAAGGCTGGGGAACATTACTCTGTAAAAGTATTAATATTCATTATCATAAGTTGGTTGTTACTTAGATACTAAATATTTGGGGGCTATTAAAGGACAGCTTCTCCTATTACTAAAAGTCGATAGATTATGTAACAAACCACTTCTGGGATCGTACCGTGTTATTGTTAAGGTTGAAGAAATCAACATTTCGCCCAGTTTCGTAAGGGGATCCATCAGGAGAAAAGCAAAAGAGTATGGTAGCTCAACGTGTAATTTTGTAGTGCCTAGTACTATTAGTAGAAATATAGGGTGTGTATAAATTGGCGAAAGAACTAGACGTGGCGATGTTGCTCATAAAATTCTGAGTAGTAAATCCTAATATCAAAATGTTGGATTGGTGTTCGTGAGCCCTTACGAGTGGTAGATAAAAAACATGTTTTTTCAGGTAAAGTACATTTCTGTTTCAAATACGTCAAAGTATCGTCAAGGAAGGTTGTTCAAATGTAAAACTATGGCCCCATACAACATTTCCGAAGAATCGCCGTGTTACCACAAAAGTACTTCATCTAGTACACACGGTTTTATATAAGTCGATTTGTTTCTTAAATTTTGCATGGACCATAATTTTACATTCTGAACAACTTTCCTTGATGAGACTTTGGCTACTGTACCTGAAAAGAACATGTTTTTTATCTACCGTTCGTGGGGGCTCACGAAGACCAATCCAACATTTTGGTTTAACTTTTTCTACGCAGAATGACCAACTACGCCACGTGTAGTCTTTTCGCCAATTTATACACACCTGGATAGTTGAACTCGTCTAAATAAAAGAGTAAGTTCGAAATCGTCAACTATAATCATTGAATCAATTGAACGGAAACATCTGAACTCTGCCAGAATACGTATCTAGCGAAACACACGAAATTGTGGTAAACAGTAAAGTAACGTCTAAATAAAGTTTATTTAACGTTCCATTATTCCTTTACTGCTAAATATGTACCAATAATAAGGCGATGAACTTATAAAACTCGACATTTTTAAATATTTTCAATCGCCATTGTCGGCTAGTGTGGCAGGAGCGATACAAAGTCATATTTTTTAATGTGACACCTTATATTTTCATGCACGATATCGTCGGCTAATACCACGTCCATTGCTTAATTTCAAATTGTAACTGAAAGCTTACAAGTTCCGCATTTTTTATGACAAATAGCACCTAAAACCTCTTTTTTTAATCAGCGCAGCTTTGTTTTTAAGAATCGACAAAAAGAATCTGTATCCTAATTAGCCAAGGGTGTCACATTTTTGTTGCCGCCAGCAAACGATTTTATTATACAGGGTGAATTATAGAATTTTTCGATTTTATAGAATTGTAAAGAGGCATATTTCATTTTGTTTTCAAATACACACATACGTCCCGTATCTGTTGACAATATTCGACTGCTTTTTTAATTCTCCTTCATTTTTATTAACCATATCCTATACCAGAAGTGAGTACTTTTGAAGATAATTTGTGATTTTTTACTTCGGCACGATCGGGCGTGTCTGAAATTTGTACTAATTTTCAATTTTTGCCGCAACTGCTCAATCAATGGCGACCAAACCAAAATTATGTGAAAGGTCTCGTAAAACTGTATACCTTTTGTGAAGACATAAACCGCTTTGGCGTTAAAGGAACGTCATAAAATGCAGTTTAGTTAAGGTGTCCTGCCGAATGAATATAAACACGCTATCTCGAGTACGAAATAACCTATCAAGATGATTTCTGCGCCACTTTGTATTAATCTAAAGAACTGAAAAGCTTTTAGGCGAGATTGGTCGTTTTTACTTGTAGGTGTTTTTCGATATCGATTTTACGTTAAGCGGCCGCGCAACTACGGAGCACGGTGGTGCAGTGGTACAGAGTTGGGCTGCTGAGTTTAAGGTCACGGGTTCGGAACTACGAACCGATATTTTTTTAATTATTGAAATATTCGAATACAAATTTCTATAAATTTTTCACCTTTAAATGTCAAATGCCACACTATAGGCATCTTCTGTCCGCACATTCAAGGCATCCTTTTAACAGATTACATAGACTAAATTAATGTGCCTTAAAGAGTGAACGTCCCAAAGAACAGATAGCAAAAACTGCTGCATTCCACAAGTGTGCCGAAGTATCGATAAGCCGCGGGCACCTTCTTATCATGTTTCATAGTTACCATTATATTCGCAAATAAAAATCTTCAATGGGCGTAAAAAATAAAGTTTGGGGAAACCCTAGCTACGGGAATTGTTAAACTGTGTTCCATTTACAAAAAAAGTTAGTCGTGGCTTCCCAATTCTAAAAAATTCAAAAACATTAAGACACCCTGTATAAAAAAATAGATTTTTACTCGCGGCAGCACAGATTAGTGGCGGTAATTCAATATACCTTCTTTTTCTGAATTCTTAAAAACAATGCTGCTATGGTTTTTTAAATGAACCTAGGTGTGTTACCACCTAAGATTAAGTTTTCTAAATAACAACCCGCACGAGAAAACACAGACCCTTCTGCGAAATCCCTAGAACATCAACAAACATCGATGTTTTAATGGGACCCCCTACATACCTATATTTTTGAAAGGCCGTTTTAATTAGCTTTCTTTTTTATTTTATTTCATATCTCTAAATTCAAGCATTTTTCACGTTTAACTTTCTCCTGCATTTGAAGTTTTTTGTGTATGTGTTATTTCTTTTGTCCGCAGTGATTGCATTTCTATTTTCTAAACCTGGCTTTTAGATGTGGTTGGAGAGTTTAGTGTTTAAATTGGCATTTAAGGGGGTGGTTAGTTAGTCCTTTGGCATCTTAAGGGGCTAAATTAATTTTCTAGTTCAAACTAGCATATTTGAAAATAATTAAATTTTGGGGTCTGACGAGCAAGCTCTTTAAAACGGTTTTTAAGCATTTCTGGGAAGGACAAAGAAAAAGAAATTTTAAAAAGTTATTACATTTTCAAATTATATAACACTAACACCCAGAGCACTTGTTTTACACCCAAAAAGTTATTTACAAAGAAAAAATTCTTGTAAAGTTTTTTGTTACAGAATTTTTTGTATAAAATATTACCAAAACACCTAACGTTGGTCCAAATAGCTTTGTATTAAAATGATTAACATTTGAACGCAAGACTTTTAAGCTGCCCAAATATACGGCATCCTAGTATTAACAAAAAAAGAAAGTTCGGTTCGCCACAACTTTTTGAGTCACCCTGTATAGTCAGAAATATTTTAGTAATGTACACCACTTTCGTATCTACATCTTTTATATAACGAAATTTTGTGTAATTCTTATAGATTTGGAAATATCTTCTATCCTCGCATCGGACCCTCTATAAATATGTCCCCGGACTAAGTTCCAAAGAGGTACTATTGTTTCAAAAAAAAAAACTAAGACAAGTTCTAAATTTAGAAGCAATGAATTTATGTTATTTTAGTTATGAAATGACTTTTTAACTGTCATGTGAATAATTCAAACCTGTCATATGTCATATCAAATTTTTAATATCAAAAACTACAATACAAAACAATTATAAAACTAGGTAAATGTCAAATTTATCGAATAGTTTTACCGTTTTTAAGCAATAAATAATCCCAGCTTCTGAAACTAAACTCGTTCTAGGCATTGTTGAGAGTGACATAACACCAATAGTACGATTGACCACAAATGCGTATTTGCATTCCGATTTCGTACTTGGTTCGAATTTTAAGTATATTTTTTAAAACCAAGAAGACCTTGACGTGCATGTGAATTTTTTAACTGTGTAAGGCAGAGTTTGTAATAAAAAAGTTTCGCGAAATTTTACAGTTCATCATTCTTCATTCATCAAGGGAATTAAAATTGTTACAAATAACGAAATAACATAACAAATCCCCCCAGTCCAACGAGATACCACAAATGGGATTTCTACAGGGTGTCCAAAAAATGGCGGATTAACTCTATGGTGCGTTACTGAGGGATGTCTAATGAACCCTGGAAAAATATGAAAAAAAATCTCTGGCCGTATTTTCAAAATATTTCGAAATTAATAAAAATAAATCTGGCAACATTGATACTGCAACAATTTCTCAATAAAAAATGTATCCATAGTAAGTTGTTAATATGTTGGTGATACTGTAAGTCTATGTCAAATTCGAGGTTAGTAGGTTAGGTTTTGCGTCAGTCCTGTGTCAAAACTGACACAAAACCTAACTTGCTAATCTCGAATTTGACATAGACTTACAGTGCCACCACCATATTAATCATACAACAAATATTTCAATGCAAGCTTGATTTCGTATTTATTATTGTACAAAGCCTGTTTGCCATATTTAGTTATTGACAAACTCAACAGGAAAATCAGTTTTTAAAATACTTAAATATTGAAACAATTTAGTTAAATCCCAAGAATATTAAAAAACAGATATTTTAAGAAGTCCCAGATATATTTGACACTATAATTATACACTAGTTATTTAAATAAATGGATTTTATTACCCACCTTTGACCAGAAATATTTCGAAAAATACGGCTCAGGGAATTTTTTTCATATTTTTCCAGGGTTCATTAGGCATCCCCAAGTAATGCACCGTAGAGTTTATCCGCCATTTTTTGGACACCCTGTATAATTGAAATACTTTTCAGAAGTTATAAAATGTCAATGGTCCTTTTGACATTATAGTCGAGCTTCATTATCTCGAACTTCGATATATCGAATATCTCGATTACTCGAATTTACGTCATATTCCCAACCTAATTTCTATAGTTTCCCATGTAAAAATCTCTCGATTATTCGAATTTCCATAAGACGAAGTTTTTGATACCTCGGAGAATTTATAAATCCTAGAGCTGGATTTTTCCTTCATTACTCGAGTTATAGAAGGAAATATTGAGCTAAGCAACAATGATTACGTGCTGTAGCTAGTAAAAAACATGTTAAGGGTCATTTATGGCCATAATTCTCTGTATTTCAAAGGTTTGCAAACTTGCACAACCCAAAATAGACAGTCGCCTCTTGGTAAGCCTAAATTGTTTTGTCCACACCTTTTAGTTTCGGATTATCGATAAGCTCCGATAATGACGTTGCAATAATTTGCTAATTTGAGTTTTCAACTTTAAATATTTGAACAGCTATACTTTTGGTGTGTTGTTACTGTTGTATCGGATTACATACGTAAGTTATAGAGTTGCGAAAACGAAAACTAAACACATTAAGTAAGTTTTAGTGTAAAGATGCGTTTATTTTAGGAAGTGAAAAATTGAGTTAAAAAAGAGTTTCAAATTCCAGCCCAGCTAATATGTATCTACTAAAAACAATAATAATGTTCGCGTATGCATGTATGTAATATTGTTATACATTTCGCACGATTTATTTGAGTACTTCCTACGTAATAATGCATTTTTTAAAGATTTCACAAATAATCCGTATAAATATGTATCATACGTTGTTCTATAATAAATACATAATATGTATTACAAATTTATGACATAATGTTGTCCAATAGCTATCAAAAGAAAAATATCTGAAAGGATACAGCTTATGAGAATTAGGCAAATTACCAGATGTCTATCCGACAATATGAGATATAACCAAGCTTCTAATGAACTAAACATTTTAATCAAAACACTAAAAACGCAAGCTTTGAAGAATATCTTGAACATTTAGGTGCTACAGAGGACACGAACAACGTTCGGTGAAGAACGACTAAGCGAATCAAACTTCATAGGCAGCTGGGCACTTGACGACTCGGAAAAAGCTGCTACTTTTGCGCAACACTTAGTAAATGTGTTTCAACCTCTACCATCGTCAAATACTGCTGAAACAGAATCGTCAATTAATAATGCACTAGAAACTACATACCAGATATCTCCATTACCCGACTTATTCGCTGTCAAGCAAGTCAAACAGATGATTAAAACCAAATTAAATCCAAAAAAGGAGCCTAGCTTTGATCTAATCACGAGCTAACTTATCAAGGGCCTTCCACGTAGAGGCATAGTTATGCTACTAACTATCTACAATACCGTCCTCACGCTGGGTTGCTTTGCAACGCAGTAGAAAGTTGGCCAAGTAATTTTAATTCTGAAGACCAGTAAACAACTAAATCACGTTGATTCTTACAGGCCTATCAGTATTTTACATATACTAGGTAAATTACTAGAGAAACTGCTTGCGAAAAGGCTCATGCCTATCGTAGATGATATGAACCTAATTCCAGACAATCAATTTGGAATCGGTGAGGAAGGAACATTCAACCATACATCAGGTTTATCGAGTGGTCGAATTTATAAATCAATCCTTCTAAGAGAAGAAGTACTGCACGGCAGCCTTGCTTGACGATAGTCAGGCTTTTGATAAAGTTTGGCATGATGGTGTACTTTATAAAGTAAAAGCTTCACTACTTCATCCATACTATATTATCCTCAAATCCTATCTTGTAGAAAGATATTATCAAGTTAAATATGGTGAGCATCTAATTGAACTTTACCCAATCCAATCTGGTGTACTTCAGGGCGGCGTACTGGGGCCTCTTCTATATCTTCTCTTCACAGCTGATCTGCCCACCAATGATCAGTCATTCACAGCCATCTTTGCTGACGACATAGCTTTTATGGTAAAACATACATACATACATACATAGTCCGGTCCTCTTGTACCCTTGGGTGTCGAGGGTTTGTACTCTTGCTTGTTACTTATTACTGATCCATCTTCTCCAGGTCTTCCTATCCATTGCCATCCGCGTTGCCTCTTCCCAAGTTAGTCCTCTTTCTTGTAGTATTTCTAGGATGCTACTGTTCCATGTTCGTCTGGGTCTTCCTCTTCTGTTTTTGCCAGTTGGTTTGACTTGCCATAGTTTCTTAACTTGTCTTTCACTGTCCGTCCGAATTAAGTGTCCGAGCCATCGCAACTTGTGTTTTTCAACTTCGTCATTTAGCGGTTTTACGTTTAACTCTCGCCGGATTACTTCATTTCTTATTCTGTCTGTTCTTTTGATCCCTTTAATTTTCCTTAGAAATATCATTTCTGCTGCTTGTATTCGTAATTTTTCCGATTTTGTCAATACCTAGAGTCCCTGTATATAGTTATATAAGAGTCGGGCAAACACAAATGTCAGCCGCCATTAGTGTTCCAAAAATAAATGATGCGTTCAAGGCCGGAGTTGTTTTCCTTAGTATGTGTCACTTTGACGAATTTAATTACTTGTCAGTTTGACATTGTCAATAAATGGTAAACTTAATGCATTTACGAAAACTACACTGGTAGGTATCTACTGTTTACCGATTAGTGGTCAGCTGATTTTGCAGTAGATCGATCGGTTTGAGTAATTTACGAGCGGTTTTTTGGTGGTGTAGTAAACATATAACCTCTAAAAACTTGTCTTGTCGTCGAATCGAACAATATTACGTACGTCATTTAATTGTCATTGTCATAGCCATCGTTCAAATTTTTGTTTTCGATTGCTACTGCGCATGCGCAGTGGATCGTAGCCAATCAAAAATTGAACCGCGTTTGCCCGACTCTTATCTTACTATATACAGGGACTCTATCAATACCCAGCTTTCAGCGCCGTACGCAGATTGGTTGGTAGATGGTTTTGTATACGGTTAACTTTGTGTGGGTGGATATCGCCCTTTGGTTTAGGAAACTTTTTGATATGGCTTGGAAAACTCTGTTTGCTGTACTTAATCTATTGTTTAGTTCCTCTTCCAATGTACTTCGTGTGTGTATGGTACTGCCTAAATATTTGAACTGTTGTACTTGCTCAATACTCTTGTTCTTTATCTTTATGCTGATTTTGGTGTTTTCGTTTGATATTACTGCGACTTTGGTTTTGTCCGTGTTGAGTTCCAGGCTACACCTCTCTAACACTTCATTCCACACATCCAGGTTTTCTTGTAGTCTCTTCTCCGTGTTCGCACATAAGACTACGTCATCAGCAAACGCGCACACTTCTAGGCTGATAGGTTGTAGATTTTTGTAACCTACATTGAAGGTTTTCATTTTTTGTTTACATTCCTTTATTATATCGTCCATGACGCATATAAACAAAAGCGGGCTCAACACTCCCCCCTGCCTTACTCCTTGTGTTGTTATGAAGGAGTCTGATAGCATGTTACCAGTTCTCACCCTGTTTAACGTTAGATCATAAGTGCTTTTTACAGTGTCCACTAAGTCCGGTTCAACGTTTTTCTTTGTTAGGCTGTTCCATATGGTGTTTCTTTTAATACTGTCAAATGCTTGTTTCAAGTCTATGAAACACAGGTATGCTTTTCTGTTCTTACTCAACAACTTTTCTGCCAACTGTTGTAGGGTGAATATATGGTCTTGTACACTATGTTCCGCACGAAATCCACTTTGAGCGTCCTGTATTTGTTTTTCTATGTCTGATCTTAGTTTCTTTTATAGGATGCCTTCGTACACTTTAGCTGCCACGCACAGTAAGGAAATCCCTCGGTAATTTGCGCACTCCTTTGTGTCTCCTTTTTTATGTATTGGAACTATGATTGCCGTGCTCCAATCGTTTGGAATCTTCTTTAGTTGCCATGCTAAGTTGCATATCTTGTGTAACTCTTTTATTCCACTGTTTCCCATAAATTTGACCATTTCCGGTGTCAGTTCGTCACATCCTGCTGCCTTCCCAAGTTTGATTTTAGCCACCATTTCCGTTATTTCCTCTAATTTTATTTTATTTTCGGCGGCAGTGACTATTCTAGTGTTTATTTGTTCCATACTTCGGCTATTAGTCTGTCTGGTGCTTTGCTGTGTGTTACCTTGCGTTAATAATTCCTGGAAATATTGTTGCCACCTGTTTAGAACCTCTTTTTCTTCGTGTATTATGTTTCCTTCCTTGGTTTTAACTTGTTTTAGTCTTACTTCTTTTTTACTTCTAAAAGATTTCAGTACCTTATAAAACAGTTTCTGATTGTTCCTACTGTTCTCCTCTAGCTGTTTTCCAAGTTCCTCCCATGGTTCCTTCTTTGCTTCGATAACCAGGCCTTTGGTTTTTATTCTTTGTATTTTATATGCTTCATAGGTCTCTAGACTTCTTTTGTTTAAATATTTTTTCCATAAGTTTTTCTTTTCCTTGATCTCTTTCTTGATGTGTTCATTCCACCATGCTGTATGTTTTTTATTTTTCCTCGTTCTATTTGTACCACAGACCTCTGCTGCCGTGCTCCTCAGTACGTCTTTGAATCTCTTCCATTTTTCTTCAATGTCGCTGCACTCCGCTTTATACTTTGTGTTCATAAATTTTCTTTCTAGTATTTCTGTATATTCTGCTCTGATCTGTTCATTTCGCAGTTTGTAAGCTCTTATTGTTACTTTGTCAGTGCTTTCTTTTTGCGCTTCCGTATTAGTTGTTTTTGTGGGGAAACCAAGTGTAGCTTCAACAAGAAAGTGGTCACTTCCAATTTCATGTCCCCGTTTTGTTCTTACATCCTTGACAATTTTCTTGTCTCTGTTCTCCACTAGGATATAGTCTACTATTGACTTTTCCTTTCTGCTTATTACCTCTCTGGTTATCTTGTGTATTTCCTTGTGTTGGTAAAAACTATTAGTAATTATAAGGCTATTATCTGTACAAAATTCCAGTAATCGCTTACTATTGTTGTTTACTGTTTTTTCTCCATACGGCCCCAGAACATCTTTCCACTTGCTGCTTTCATTTCCAACTCTTGAGTTGAAGTCTCCCACCAACACTAGGTATCCTTTGCACGTATCTATTACACCTTGTAATTCGTTCCAGAATTTGTCCTTTTCAGCTGTCAAGTCATTTTCACTTGGTCCGTAAGCTGTTATTCCTGTAATTATTGTGCTTTGGTGTAGCTGTAATGTAATTTTTAAAAGCCTCTCGTTAATGAGTTCCCAGTCTCTTACTTTTTCTACAGTGTTTTTTCTAATAACACACGCAACTCCTGCTTGTGCTCTTGTCGACTCTTTAACTCCTCCATATATTAGAAGTGTGCCTTTTCCTATTATTTGACTACCAGTTCCTTTTCTTTTTGTTTCTGTGAGTCCTATTAGTTTTAAGTTTGATTTTTCTAGTTCCTCGGCTATCTCTTCCTCTTTACCGTGTAATCCTCGGACATTCCACGTCCCGATTTGCCATGTTTCGAAGTTAGCCATGCTATTCGTATTTTCAGGATTTTTGTGTAAAACATAAAGACCCTATAATTGCTGCGGAAATCCTACAGAAAAATCTAAACGATGTAGAAAAATTAACCAAAGGGTGGAGAATAAAAATAAAAACACAGGTGAAATAGCTGGGAATGCATATGGACAAGGGCTAACATGGAACGACCACATATGGAAAAAAACGGAAACAACTGAGATTAACGTTTAGCAAACACTATTGGCTTCTTGGGAGAAAATCCAAATTATTCCTACGCAACAAACTTCTTGTTTATAATGTAGCTTTCAAGCCAATATGGACCTATGGCGTAAAACTGTGGGGCATAGCGGCCAATACCAACATTCAGATCATAGAACGCTTTCAATCAAACGTGTTACGTACTATGTGCGACGCTCCTCAGTTTTTAAGAAATGCAGATATTTTGAGTGATCTAAAAGTGGACATGTGAAAGATACAATAGTGACGTTCACTAAAAGATATCTGAAGAATATCATTCTACTTATCTAGCAATTAATCTTCTCGACAACAGTAAAAATGCCCAAAGACTGTGTAGAATTAAGTCACTTGACTTACTACATAGATTTACGTAGTAACTATTGTTGTGTATTCTCTACCCATCACTATGTAGTCGACAAACACAATTTTTTGTAAGGAATCTCAGAATTAGTTCCAGTGGGTACTAACTCCCATGTCTGTTCATGTCACCCATCACCAGACATCAATTTTTCTTATTGTCGTTTATACAGATTGCAAATAGTAAATAAATGCAAATGCAAAATTTGGTAACTCGAACTTTCGATAACTATAGTGTTTTTGTCTTCCCCAACCACTTCGAGATAAATAGAGGTTTGACTGTAGTAACTTTTTGTAACTAAATATTTGGCACACAAACCCCAATTAGCAGAATAATTAAGACAGTTGTAATTGGCTTCCGTGAATCAGTATAGGTAAAGATATAGGCCTACTTGCGCCCGGCTCATTTGCGCCCATCGCCATTTTCGGTCCATTTGCGATCCAGAAAAATATCAACAGTAATTAGGGTTCAATTTGCGCCCATGCTTGCAACTTATTAGTCATCACGACATACGTCGGCCGATCAGTGAGACGGTCTCCTACATGGAAAATAGTTGTTAGAAAACCATAAAATTTTACAATTTTTCACTTAGCTGCTCTAACTTCTATGCCTTTCTGTTGGTACTTTAATTTTTGTGGTTATTTCGGATTTATTTAAAAACTTTAAGAATTGCTATACTGGTGTCAAATTTATTGATTAATATTTCATATTATTGTACAGATTAGCGCATTTTATCAGCGTGTCAATGACCCTTAGTTTTGAGCATAATGTTATCGGATTTAAACAATATGCTAACTAAACTAACTTTTTATATTTTATATAGTTCTTCATCTACGTTTAAAAAAAACGAGAGAGTTACTTAGTAGCGGACAGGGCGGATAAGTTGCTATCGTAACAAAATACAAAAGTTGTATTATTTATAACTTCTTTTTATAGTTATTGTCAACTAACGTCTTTCTATTTTATTCAGGCGGGCACGGGTGTTATGTAGGAAGTGTATTTCATTTAACTACAGTATCTTATATCGTGTGTTTAGGGCAGGCCTTGGAAAGAAAGATAAAAAATCTAGTTGTTCTCTGAATGTCATTTTTTTTGCAGTGGTCTATTATGATATGTTTTTCGGACTTTTTCCACTGTCTAGGGTGTAAATCACACAACGTTTCGGGAGTAGATCAAAACTCTTGAAACGTTGTGTGATTTACACCCTAGACAGTGGAAAAAGTCCGAAAAACATATCATAAAAAATCTAGTTAGCCCTAACTTAAGTATGTAGAAGAATGTCAGATTGCATTTTGTTTATGAAAATATTTGTAACTGTGACAGGCAAAAGTAAGTTTACTTGTATCAAGCAAAAAGGAAAATAAGATGGTATTTACACAACAACAACGAGTATATTAATCATAACAGTCGGTTTTATTAAGTAATTTGTATATTTTTAGGAAATTAGTTCACGATCAAGATGTAATTTAGTTCACTCTGACTTGCGGTAGTTCATTTGCTTCAATGGATATGTATCAAGTTATGGCAAACTTCAATTTGATCATGTCATGCTGCAAATGGGTTTTTTTAAACACTCGATATATTAACAAAATTATTTGCGGGTAGTAATAGATCAGCTGATAATTTTATTGTCAAGCTGAAATTTTTCTGTTTTTCTTTTAGTATAAGAAGAATGTATTGTTTATTTCCTGGAATAAAGACATGATTATTATTACTATTATTATTAAATACTCGATTCTTTTTTATTGAATCTGGCAAAAATGGCTAAACGCTTTAAAGTAACTATTATTGGTAAGAGATAATACAGCGTCCAGCGTCTCAAGAATGTGTGGTTCACTTTTTACCAATTCATTCATTCATTCATTCATGATCTATAGCCTCTTTTACCTTTCGGTGTCGAGGACTATTCATACCTAATCAAAAATTGTACACCAGTATAACAACTCTTAAAGTTTTAAAATAAATCCAAAATAAACACAAAAATTAAACTACCAACAGAAAGGCAAAGAGGTTAGGGCAACTAATCGAGAAAATGTTAAATTTAGTGTTTTTATAGTAACTATTTTGCATGTAGGAGACAGCCCCACGAGTCGGTCAACTTCAGATGACTAATAAGTTGCAAGCATGGACGCAAATGAGACGCCAATTACTACTGATATTTTTCTGGGGCGCAAAAGAGCCGGGCGCAAGTAGACCAACACCTAGGTAAATACTGCGTCAAATAATACCAAGTAAAGCTGTCAATTAAAAACATAAGCGGACAAGAGTAATTTTGAAATGTGATCGTGGATTATTTGTAAGCAAACTGATTTAAATATTATTCAATAGGTGTAACTTATTAAGGAGTAGAAACGTACAATTTTTAGAATTACACTACATAAACACATATTTTTCTCTAAAAACCAGGATACTCTGTATACCTTTTCCTGTTGGAAATATTACTATGCCGATTTAAAAAAATCGGCTCTTTTATATTTCACCGTTGTTTGCAAGTCGATTATATGATGATAATTTCATGTTAATGTTTAGAGGACCATAAAATTATGCACGTTTTCAAATTCAAACCCTGTAGCATGGCAAATGGGTGTACATATTACAAATTAATTTAATCATTTAGGGAAAAGTGCCCCCGGAAACAATTCCCCGGAAAAAATTATTCAAAAAATCCCGGGAAAAAATGCCCCTACGAAAAAAACGCCCCTGGAAGAAATCCACGAAGAATACCAAATGTAAGCTACAAAATGAAATTAACGTAAACACGAAGGTCAATTTGTTCTGATGAACTTTTCCTTTAAAATTATGGTTTTAATAGTTATTTAACAAACAAGTATGTTAATGAGAGCGATTAATAATCGAGACATTTTAACGCGCTCGCTAGTGCTCAAGCTTTAATTGTAGAAATTATTATTTATTAATCGCCGATTAACATACGAGTCAGTTACAATATTTTTCCGTTGATCGTATATTATTAATTTGAAGAAAATCTAATTTTATTCCATGAAAAGAATTTGACACTTGAAGTTTTGACATTAATGGTACCGGGTGACCATAAATGGTTATAATTTTTTTTCTTAGGTTGGCACTGTTTATGTTGGTGGCACAGTAAGTCTATGTCAAATTCGAGGTTAACAGGTTAGGTTTGTGTCAACAACCTAACTAGTGATGGGCTTATTCGAATGAAAAATAACCGGTTATCCGGTTATTGAAATAACCTGTGTAACTCGGTGTTCGTTCCAAGTATTCGAATGAAAAATAACCTGATCCTTATATGTACTACGCTTTGAATATAAAACCTCTATTCAAAGGTACTACGTGCCATATCTCAGCGACCTACGCAGTGCTCGAAATTCTGTAAATACGCCATAACTCATAAACAAGGCAGGTTGTACTGAAAACACCATAGATCGAATTTCGGCCCTCGGCTCTCTTGGGCGGCGGGATGAGATTAACTCGATTCGGTCGCTCACTTTCCGGCTTTGTGAGTTGAATCAACTTTTGACTTTGTTAAATAATTTTTTGAAAACTGTCATATGTAAATTAAAAGCTCCAATGATGTCACAATGACATAATTATTCACATTATTCAACTGTCAAATAAATTTATGTTGATAGTTCTGGAATTTTTATTTCAATTTTTCTTAATATTAGTGTATTAGTTTCGAATTTTTTATCTTGAATCAAAAATGCTTGTTCTCAAATTAAGTTTTGGCTCGCCAAAAAATCTCATTTTCGAACGTAAACGTAGCAGTTTGCATTCTAGATACAAAAATAACTGTTTATTTATTTGGTAGTTTAGGATCTATATTCTATACATAAAACAACTACGCAAACTGGTTAAACGTTTAATATACATACCAGTATTGCCAGTTAAAGTTTCTTTTGCAAATTGTACATTCTTTAAAAATTATATTATTAGATATTTTTGTATTAAGTGCACGAAATTGATGATTTTGGAGCATGAGAATGTTACTTCTTTTGACGAGGCGATAGCCGAGTCAAAAAAGTCATTCGAAGTATTTATTCGTCAGCATTCTATTGTCTGCAATGCTGTAAGTGTAAATTTTGAACATCTGGAATACATATGTACTCCAACGCATAATTCTCTGTAACAAGTTTCTCGGCTACCTGCCTGCAAGGGAGCAATTGCTGTTTCCGACAATCTAGAATGAACGAACGCTTCAAGTGAACGATCCAAATAAACGAACGAAGTGTAATTGAATCTGCAGGAGTTATGCAAACCAACACAACTCATCTGACTCGAGCCAAAATTTATTCGAATGATTATTCAAATAATCATTCGGTTATTAATATCATTCGAATGCAAATAATGCGGTTATGAAAATTGTCCGGTTATGCCCATCACTAAACCTAACCTGCTAACCAGCTAACCTCAAATTTGATATAGACTTGCAGTGCCACCAACATAAACAGATTTTTAAAAATCGTTCATTAATAAAAAATAATTCATTAATAAGAGTCATTAATAGACGATTCTCTAAACATTAATGCAACACATAAATAAACGATCAACGGAAAACAAAATAACACAATTGTAGAACTGTAAAGATATATAAAATTAATAAAATATGTCAATACAAAAACAATCGATTGTCAGTTGTTGCTACCTAGAGTCCCTGTATATAATAAGATAAGAGTTGGGACATGTGGATCCAATGTCAAAAACCTCTTGATTTTTCATCAAAGTGTTTTCTCTTGTTTGTTTGTTTGTTAATGGACAAGGTCTAGGCATGTAGAGTACCAAATACCTTAGACACCGACTGCTTTGGTCATATGGTCACACTCACTTGTTAACCTTCAGTTTTTTTTTTTGATTTGGCAAATAAACATTGTGTGAAAAGATTTGACATTGTCATTATTTTTAACATTTATTATTTACTAATGAAAACATATTATACAGGGCGATTCTTTAATATTGCAAACAAATTTAAAGACAGATTCTTTGGTTAAAAATAAACAAAAAATGTCCGATAAACTTGAGCCCGGAAACGTTTCGTTACCGAGATACAGGGCGTTAAATTTTTCATTAATTTACTTTTGATAATTATTAATATTTCAAATTTAATTGATAATTGGCAGGTTGAATGCTAGTAATATGGGCTGTTTTTTATGTCATTACATTTCTTTTATTTAATCCAGGGGCGTGTCTGGGTGGGTGCATTTTATTTAATATTAATAAGAAAAAATAGTCCGATATTTTTATTTCGATAGAGGAGTAAAAAATACAACCTCACTACGATTTAGAGATAAAATAGTAGATTATGCAATGAGGGAGAGAAATGCGTTATTTTGCTATATTTCTGACTCGAGGGCGAAGACCAAGAGTCAGAAATTGCACATTGCATAATCTACTATTTTATCTCTAAATTGTAGTGAGGTTATAATTTTTACTCCTCTATCGAAATACAAATATCGGACTATTTTTTCTTATTAATATTAATTAAAATGCACCCACCCAAACACGCCCCTGGATTAAATAAGCGAAATGTAATGACATAAAAAACAGCCCATATTACTAGCATTCAACCTGCCAATTATCAATTAAATTTGAAATATTAATAATTATTAAAAGTAAATTAATGACAAAATTAACGCCCTGTATCTCGGCAACGAAACGTTTCCGGACACAAGTTTATAGGACATTTTTTGTTTATTTTTAACCAAAGAATCTGTCTTTAAATTTTTTTGCAATATTAAAGAATCACTCTGTATATTAGGTATGAAGACACTTTAATTGCTTCCAGGGCTGTAAATTCCAGCTAACA
Organism: Agriotes lineatus; assembly: GCA_940337035.1. NCBI lineage: Eukaryota > Metazoa > Arthropoda > Insecta > Coleoptera > Elateridae > Agriotes > Agriotes lineatus. The sequence goes on along the minus strand of CALNHX010009552.1, from coordinate 8,619 downwards.
TAAACACTAAAGCACGAGTAGCCATAACAGTATGATTCGAGAGAATAACCTGTCCCACAAATTTATCAGAAACATGCAGCATAAATATACACTCTTTCAAATTCATTTTGTCTAGAGTAATAAATTATAGGCACCTACTTTTTTAGTGATTTATATAATTTACTTTAATTTTCAAAAATGTAAATACATCCTGTAAAATTCCACTTTTCAATTTTAAAGATTCCAGTTTTCTATTTAATGTTCAAACTGAAGGCTATGGTAAATGCAGCTTGAATAACCATTGGTTCCACAAGTAAACTTAAGACGTACCGCTGCCAGAATGATGCAGTTGGTTTTGTGCCGAATAGCATCAATTTATCCAGATTGAAATTATTTTCTAAATTTTCTATTTGGTTTCTTTCTCTTGCCAGCGCATTGCTCAAAATCTTATGGTTTAAAATATTAATCAGCAAAAGCTTAGTATAGTTGAAACTTCGTCTTAATACCTTATTCTTATAATCTTTTGGAGCTTATGGATGTTGTTGCTACTGAAAGTTTGTTAGCCATTGGGGCTGCTCCATCGAAAACACAGTATCTATCCAACATTTTTTGTGAAATTGAGCTTAATATTCATATGTAGATACTGTGTTGTCTCGCATCTTTCTCGCTAATCAGATTTGAGCTATTTATACTGGTTACCAATCTACAGCTACCCATAAACACAGTATCTAGATGCATTTCTTCTGTTCTCCAATTCAAAACACAGCAAGTCATTATAATATTCGAAAGAACCAAACAAAACACAGTATCTGGTAGTTACTATGTTTTAGAAAAAACACCTAACAAACTTTTTTGTCAGAATTCTGTGTATAACACAGTATCTGCGAGATCTTTAAATTATATTCCCCGCCGGAAGTGGATGGCTAAAAATGTGCATATGGCAACCATTAACCGAAGGACAACCAGTAGTGTCCCAAATGACGATTTCAAGAAAAATACTATGGGATTATTTTGGTAATTTTGTGTTTTTGTATTAGTTTAAGTTGTCCATCATAACTTGTTGGCAAAAAAAAGTTCGTGTACCTATCGTAAAAGAAATAAAACTGTTCTTGTAGATACTGTGTAGAAAATTAATTTAATCCTCACTTCCGCCCACCCATTGGATTTCAAAACACAGTAACTTCATTTTACCATGAAACTTTAGGGTTGCAAGATTTTTGGTCAAACAGTAAAAATTATACTTTAATACAGACTACAAATATATGGGATTTAACTTTGGTATAGATGCAGAGTGTGGGGTCAGCGATTTCAAGTTTTTCCTTGTTTCCCACAATTTTACTCGTTATCACATACTGTGTTATTCGATGGAGCAGCCGATTGGTGTGCGAGATCTATCTGTACTTAAGACTTTCTTCTTTCACTATTTCTTTCTTTTATGAGAAACCCTGAAAATAAAATGCCTTATTTGTTCTATTTTTACAATTAAAAACTGAGCAGCCTGTCATAGTGACAGCAAATAAAGTTAAAGTACGTTTTTTTCCTATAAAAATTTTGAAGGTCAAGGAATTTAGGGTTTATGTTGGCATTACTTGGATTCCTTTAAAAACTATATGTTGGTAGAATTTGTTTTAGTAACTTTTTAGGCTAAAAATTGGTGGGAAATTTAAAATCTGACATTAAATGAGTTTTGTTTTTAGGTAATCTTTCATAAACTTCTTCTTCTGGCATGTTAGGCTGCAGATCCAACAGTTCCTCTGCACACTTCAGAATTGCTTTTATTTCATTTAATTTTAAAAGATTCCGTTTTCTACGCATATTCATTTTCAAAAAAGAAAAGTTGAAAGTTTAATTTTAAATGTCAAAATGACACAAGTCGTTTACAGAAAAAACTGACAAAAAGAAATTTTCTAATAATTTTAAAAAGCAGTTTTGCCAATTTTAACTCGACCTTGAAAATTTTTATAGGAAAAAAATTTACTTTAGATATTTCGTTATTCAGTTTGAAAAACGAGTTGTCAAATTGTGTAAAAACATATATTCCATGAGATTGGATCTAACCAATGAAAAATGGGCAGCGCACATGGCCCAACTCTTAGTTTAATATTATACAAGGACTCTATTGCTATCCCATCATGTAACAATGAACATTAAGAAGAAAAATAGAAAAACCCTGTTTTAAAGTAAAATAAAGATGTACATACCTTTACAACAGTTATACCATGATTACATTTATATTAATATTATTTTTTACATGGCCATACAATAGTTATTTAGACCACAAGTGTTAGAAGTGCAGCTTTTTTCACAAGTGTGGAGGGTTATCAAACGAGGCGCAGGCAAAAAAATAAGCAAGCTAACACGAGTTGCCTATAACATTTTTTTAAAATTTCAATAAATATTCAAATCCAATCCTATTTTGTATAGAATTTTATTTGCTTTCATTTTAGTCAAGTGCGTTGGTCAGTTCTGGTAACTAAGACAACGTCTATTTAAAATCGTTCATTCCTAAATTAAAATCAGTGTCACTTTTTTTCACTGCATGAAAAAAGTGGCACTTCACACACCGAAATTAATTTAAAAAAGCCTACTTTTTAAATGAAATTTTAAAAACGATATTTTGTTGCTTACATTTGGTTTTCTTGATTTTTCTAGAGTAGTTTTTTTCGGGTGCGTATTTTTCCGATAGTTTTTTCCTTGGGGTACTTTTTCCGGGGATTTTTTACTGGGGAATTCTTTCCGGGGGCAATTCATCTATTCACGTTCAATTAGAGTATCTATTGTCTCAAGTTAATTTCATATTATAGCTGCAAATCCATGTCTTATAGATATAAATATTGACGATGGTTGGTTGGGGAGGTCTGTCGTTCCCCAGTCAAAAATCATAGTTACGCCAATGGTATCGTATCATTTACCGTGAGACAAAACAAGGTCTCAAATTGTAATGTTAAATTTAAATATTTGCCCTTGAAATCAACCGTTGGCATTGTGTGCGAATTATAACATGCACTACTTTGTTGCTTTTTCATATGGTATGTAGTTGCGTGAAAATAAATTTTTGTATAGCAATTTTATGTTATAACACTGATTAGAACAACCGCATGCTCATAATTTATGAGAATAAATGTCAACAATAAAATTTTATAAACACATCAGTTAAAATTCTGCTAAAACACGACACAATAGTTTTGTTACTTTTTTACATGGTAGCTACTCTTCTTCGAAATAAATAAATAGGAAGTTGCATTAAAATTGAATTTAATATGAACATTCAAACAGAATACGCTTAAGATGGATAGCGTTCCGCGTATGTATTTGTAGGTAATGTCTGTATAGAAACGTTATATTTACTGTTTACACTCACTGATAATAACAACTGAATGCTCACTGTTTTGAAGAAAGCATGTTAATAATAATGAAATTCTACTAAGACACGACAAGATAGTTATGGTCTATCAGATTATTGCAATATCTTCAATAATTCTAACCTCAATCCCAACGTCAAAGAGTTATCTCTCAAGCTAAAGTCAACTACTGACCCTCACCACAGTTTTTATAACCGGCTTATGTACTAAACGCTACTAAATCCAAGGGATTAAAAATATCAAATGCTTACTTCAGACTCCATGTTGCCAATTTAGTCTGCCCAGCTGCTTACAGAATACGTTTATCCACTAGTATGACTAAATAAAACTGAAAATACTCAACACTTCTTCAGCTACCTGGGCTCGCTCTCCCCGCTAATTGTTATTGTTATCTACAGCAAATTAAAACGGTAGAAGAGTTAACGATATTGACACATTATGAGATATGAGTAATCGTTAGGCAATTGTAGTTAATATAGTATTTCACGAATAAAGTATGAGCTTTGATATATGCAGAGATAGGAATGCTTGAGGCGAGGTTTATGCAACAACAGCGACTGTATTATGCATTGTGCGCAGTGATATTTCTCTGCACAAATCGTTGACAGCAGGCGGGGCGGGGCGGTTTGTTTAATTTTGAGAACAGGAATATTATACAAATATATAAATCAACCTACATTTTAAAAGATTGAGCCATACAAAAATTATGTATAAATAATACACCCGCACAAATATCTTGATGTAATTTTCTTATTTTCTGTAATTTAGTAATTTATTATACTTACGATGTTTCCATCTTTATATGCCCTATTTATTCTTCTTAGAAATCGCATGACCTTAACATTGTTATCATGAAGATCTATAATGGCATACAAAGCACCACTTAAATATTACATCTCACAACGTTTAAGCACGAATTTGAAATTCCGAAACGAGCCGCATAGCGGCGAGTTGAGGAACAAATGAGTGCTTGAAGGACCTTCTGCAACGAGTGTTTTATATTTTTTTTTTCTATTTTACGTTTAAAATAACTCCATTCTAGCACCCAAATGACATCATTTCAGAGCGACTTATTCTAACACTCAAATGACGTCATTTGGGTGCTCGAGTGGAATTATTCTAAACGCAAAATAGAAAAACGATGTTATTTATCAAATATTTTGACAGTATGCTTCTATGTCTACCTAGCTAATGATATGGTGTGAACTTTTTTGAGTAAAAACACAACCACTAATAAAGTTACAACTATATCTGTACAACACAGTTTCGAACACGACTGCACATAGAAAAGTTACAAAAGAAAATGATTCCAACGTTTTTTATAGAGAAAGCGCACCGCAAGCGAAACAACTTTTGCTAGATCGAATAACAGTGAAGAGCATTAAGGGTTATGTAACAACGAGGTCAAAATATCTTAATGTTGTTAGTACTACTGAAGGAGTAGAAGGAAACACTTAGTAATGTGAATTACATTAATTTGCAAAGGAAAACAATGCAGCCGGTGGTATTCAAATTCGCGTTCTTAGAGAAAATCTGATTGATAAGCAGACGCTATATGGGTTAGTCGAGTCATCCAGTGCTGCCAGACAAATGCAGATGCAAATGCTTATCGTTGCCGAACTATTGCCGAATCCGGACGAAGTGCGCCCGACCGGTGCCGATGAAAACGCGACGCAGAGATCAGGCAGGCACACTACTTTTGAGTCCACTACATAGGTGGCCATACTCAAATTAAAGTAATTTCTTGCATTATTAAAATTGAAATGTAAATAAGAAGAAAATGTTCTAACTTCTTTTATAAAGAGACCGCACTGCAGGAGTGCTAAAAATGATGTAAAAAATAGGTAACAAATTCTTAATGTTTCCAATAATAATGAAACTCTAAAAAGATACAATGCGAAATGCGTTAATTTGCAAATAAAAACGGCATCGCAGTCGGTGGGATTCAAACCTGCGCTCCCAGGCGGAAACGGATTGCCTGTTAGACGCTTTAACTGCTCTTCCGAAAACGCACACCTATCCTACTGCTTATCGCTGTGTTATAAAGACGCGGTGAGGACACTTCCGATCCCAGACGAACTGCGCCCGATCGTTGTCGATAAAAACGTAATGCCAGAGACACAGACGGAAGCGCAGACATACACAATACACGTTTATATATAGGGATGGTTCTCTATTTAGTTTCACTCAACTCAAATCACTCACTTTCCCGATGTTATTTTTATATCGGCAGCGTAGTAATGATGAATAAACAGAACTAAATCATTATAAAATTCACTAACACAAAGTGCCGAAATGTTCCGAACATACTCAATTTCTCCTCGAAGTAAATACACAACCGTCTCAATTCCAACGGGCACATTACGTCTAACTATGTTAACTAGGGCAAACCAGTCCAAACCTTAACAACAAACGACTAAGAGAAACCAAGGCAACACGAAAAATCGCGCATCCAATCAATAAGACATACCAATAATCACTACCAATGCAAGCATTAAACCTAAACCACCAATTTCAAAATTCCCTCAACACAACAAACCTTTACCCGACAGGTAAAATGGAATTGCCAAAACTCGACTAAAGTTAATTTGTATTTTCAGGATGAGCTTACAAACCAGTTGATGTTGCTAAGATCCAGATCGACACACTACAGCCGACGTCCATTTAGTGTTGTAGCTACCAAATAAACCGAACTACATTTCAGTAGCCGTTTGGCCGTAACAACCTAGATCGCGAAATGGCTGTTTCGCGTACCGAGGAATGTTCGGGGTTTAAGACGAAGTCCGAGGAATAACATACAAAACATTTTTGTGCAACCACATTGCATGTTATAGTCCAAAATACATTATTAATTTTGTGTGCACCTGTGCCGAAAAGTTTACGGTTGCGAAATTCGTTTTCGTGGCCGTTACTAATAACCACGACCGCGATAGAGTAACGGCTGCAATTGCGTCAGTAAAAATCAACTTTTCGGCACGATTGCAAAAAATAATGGTTTTTTGATTATAATATGCATTGTGATTTCTCTAAAATTGTTATGTATACAACGTCCGGATTAATTTGGCGAATTCAACTTGGGCTCGCTGGCCAAACAGCCCTCGGTACGCGAAACAGTCATTTCACGATCTAGGTTTATACAAATAACTATTAATAATTACAAATACGTAAATACCTAGTAGATGGTGGTAATGAAGCAGTGTAGTGAAATGCGAGAGATAGACAAATCGCCGTACCGTCACCACCTAAATTTGTTCGTCGGTATCAACAATACAAGAAACAATTTAGCCAACACCACTTTAGTGATCGACGAATATGTTCCAAGAGACGAACAAACTGTTGTAGCAATGGACCAGAATCTCAAACGTTCAAGTATTTAGCAATCATTTACTGACGTCGTTTTGTCTTCCATTATCGCAGATTGTTGCTGTTGCAGTATTTCCAGCGTGTTCAGTTCATGGAAAAAGGTTAAGGACCAATAATGCTTAATTTTGTAGCCGGTTATTTCGGCATCATCAATAGGAACCTGAATTTTTAACTAAATTGCTTACGGAACAAGTAACTTTTGCCAAACCATCATAATATATTGCACTGGCTACTAGTTGCTGTGCCTCAAATTTGTACTGAACCTCAAGTATCGACACCGATCAGCTTTTCAAATTACAAACTGCCCTATTTTGTATTATAACGTCAATAATTACTATTATCAATAGCTCCTGAAAACTCAACAGGGGTCGATTCTTGTATCTAGTTATTTGTTTTCTGAAAGATTGACTTTCTAATATTTTAAATCTAATTTTTATAAGTCAATACTTACGTCAACCAAATGTCAAAACAGATTTGAATTGCATATAACAAATCGAGATTGTTTCCCTATTACACAAACATATCAAAAACACAGTAAGTAATTCTTTGATAACTAACTCACTTTTATAGTCTTTTATTTGCCTTTTTCTAGTAATTACCTTTCAATTGATCTCCACAACTTTCAGGGTGTAAACCAAACTGCTCCTCTGCCTACTGATCCAAGCTCTGACGTACCTTCCCGCAATGAAAGGACCCCCCAATGGACAAGACGTCTCCAACTGTCCCAATTCAGTAACTCTAACCTTCCCACAGAATGTAGCCAACCGACTAAATCTGAAGATACTGACTTCCTTTACTGCCGCTGCCAAACTTCCTTTACTGCCGCTGCCAAACTTCCTGGAACGTGCCCTCAAATTTTATAATTACCCTTTTTATTTTCCAAATAGTTTTTAATAAAATAGGATTAATTTTCAATACTCTTAATTAAGCCAAATCATTTTCGTTACATTTTTTACAAGTTGTTATTATCAATAATTAGAAGACAAATTTCTTAACTACCTCATTTTAAAGAACTCGCTCCTAACGTCGCTGGTTCATTCAAAATATTCTCTCGTAATGTAAAAAGCTTGATAACGCTACTTGTAAATTATACTTCGTAAATTACTATTATAATTTCGATATTTATCTAAACCAAATAATACCTGCACGTTAAACAAAATTGTCTATATGCAATTCAAATTTTAAATAAATTTACCTTGTACAAGGGTGATCAGCATGGTTTACGGACGTTTCGCCCCCGCTGTTTCGCCCCCGACCGTTTCGCCCTCGCCGTTTCGCCGGTTGCAGAAATTCTACTAGCTACCTCCTCGTGGTGCAACTGGAAACAGCTGAAGCTAGAGGTAAAACTTCGGGGGCCAAACGGTTCGGGGGCGAAACGGCTAGGAGGCGAAACGGCTGGGGGCGAAACGGTTGGGAGCGAAACGTCCGTACCCCGATCCGCAGGGGCACTGGCACAAATCTCGGTGGCCCACTCTAAAGTTACAGATTGTTTAATAGCTTAATATAATGTTTTAGGTATACCTATAATACTTACTTACTTTTGGTTGCCTGCGCCGCGCCGCATTTAGATTTATGCTATTGTGTTTTTGTTATGCAAAACAAAATATGTCCCCAAATAGTTATATTGTAACACAGCAACGACATGTATACAAGTCGTAACAGAAGCGAATTTAACTATTTGGCTCCTTTATATAATTATATAATATAATGCATTTCAGAACAAAATTTACAGGGTAAAGTTGTATTTTTATATTATTTTATTTATTTGGCTATATTATTTGAATTTAAATTTTCTTAGTTTTTGTAACATCACAAATATTCGCCCTATGCTTCAGAATAGTTACTTTGTGCTTAAATCCCCTTCTGAGTTGTAATACCTATTGCTGTTAGAATTCCCCGAAAATATAAATGTCTA
>CALNHX010009551.1:0-48719 GCA_940337035.1 Agriotes lineatus | reverse complement strand
CTTACTACTTTGCTATTAAACCCTCTTGACGCCACTCACTATATAGAACGTCAGATGTAAATCAGAAAAAACTTTAAAAAATATTATTCAGCTTAATTCTGCACAGTTTATCGAGTGTTAAAAAATACAAATAACAACCGTATCAAATAAACAAATATCAAACAAAATTTCAAATTAGTATAAATCAACAAAGCGTCCGTCAAAATATATATCTAAACACAGCAGATACAAATTTAACAAAGGTTTTAGGTTTAATTAAAATTCCTCCAATTTTCCATTGCACAATGTTACACAGATTATAAAAAAATCAGTTCTTTATACATACAATTTTTAGTATTTATTATTCGCTGGTATAATGTTCATGTGTGTATTTTTACGACTCTGCAAAATATTTTATTTTATTGTTTGCAATTTCAGTTCTGTTCATATCCTCGCACGTTGCGCTTAATATAAATTTGAACTACTGAACAGCAGCACATTAATAACATGAAAAAGAGCACTGTAATTCACAGATATTAAAAAATAACACGTGGTTTCATATAATTTTATGCTAACGTTAGGCATAAGGCTTAAAGGAGTAAATATAGCCAATCCACTGTAATTAATGCAGCTGAGACCTTAATGTTTACAAATCATCTTCATTTCTTTGAGTTTTTAATTGTAAATATTCCCCTAATTCTAAGAAACCCCCATTTAGAATATAGTTTTATTTAAGTACTTTTAGATCCAAAACGATGTGCTTTAGCAAATTATTTTATGTATAAAAAGTACGATTTGCAAGGACAGAAGGAAAGTAGTCTGTACAATATATGAATATGTTCAATGCTGACAGACGCAGTTAAAACACGAGCACGAAAAAGAACAAACGGCGACTAGAAACTATCAAAATGAAGATACTTACGTTAATTCTAGGAATTAAGTGGCAAGATATAAAGACGAATGCATCGATAAGAAACAGATGCGAAACAAAATACGTCGTGAACTAAATACACCAAAGAGTTGGACACAGGGCAGATTTTCTTCATCCATTGAATAATATAAAGCACTGAGACACACAAGAAATATCGTGCCCTTGCCATACCGAAGAAGAAGAAGCTAATTTTCGAGCTGCTACTGGCTCCCTCTATGATCAAATCGAGAATAGCTCTACTAAAAATTACGTTTAGAGTCGTTCATATTGTTATAATAGAAATAGAATTTATGGGTACAGGTAAAGCCCTTATATTTAAGACTGATTTAATAAATAAATTACCTAACATAAAAATATTAAGTGGTTTCAATAATTAATTAATTATGTCAATTCGGGTCTAATTAAAAATATTGTAATTATTTTGACTTGCCAAAAGAATGGTTTATTCTATTTATTTGCAAATTAAGTGTGGCTAAGCTCCGGTGTAGCATGAAATGACTTTTAATCCCAGGTTAGGTTCACAAAATCCGTAGCACAATTGCCACTCAGTATAATTATTAACAAGTGTGACAGATGCATGACTGTATGACAAACAGGTTTATAACCTACAGTTTAATTCAACCTCAAAATGGCTTGCTCGCACAACAAACAGCGCAAATTGAATTCAAAACAGACGAAAATGTCAAAACTACAACAGATAAATTATTCAAATTACTGTTAAGTCATTTCCGGCAAATTTGTTTTGTTTTAGAACGCCAAAGGACGCGGTGGTTTTCATTTGTTTAATTTCCGCTTTAATGCTTCAAACTGCATTTTCAAAGGACGCTAGGCAAACTACGAAATTCTGGAAAGGGCCTGGACACTGGAATCTGCACTTAAGGCTACTAAAAAGACTGTTCTTGATGAAGCCTTTGATTTCAAAGGCCTGCGGCAATTGGAAGCTGTGGTAAATACCTGGCAACTGGAGGCTGCAACTCTTCATAAACGGGCTCCGAAGTGGATCGCACTCTGGCTATTCTTGCGGATGGATCTCCCATTTCACCGGGATTCACTATCTGGACAAATTATACACCCACATATGCACAACGACTTGGAGAACAATTAAAACACTCTGTGAGTAACATATTGTAACCTTTTATTGATAAAAACTGTAAATTTCTAATAGCCCAATTAACCCCAGCTAACTAAATTAAGGCTTGTTGATTCTGTTTTAACAATTGACAATCTCATTACCTAGCAACTAAGAATAACACTTGTTTTATGGAATTAAGTTTTGATGTACAATTTTTACTTGCAGGCTAAAGTTTTGATGCACTGTTATTTTCTTCAATTCTAAATTGTCTTTTCTTAAATGCTAAAAATTTTGTTTCCTTGTAAATGTTCAACGCAACGCAACTTTTTATGATTTGTTTTTTACACAAGAGTTTTTAAATGCACCGACACTTGAGTTTTTTAAATGCACTGCACGAATCTGTGTTCTTTGCTAAATAGAGTAATTGCTTTCATAACGTCTTTGCTTCCTCATACTGTTTTACCTAATTTATTTGTCTTTCAGTCATCTTACCGTTCATTGCTACAATAACCTTTAATTACCACAACACGCTAATTTATGTACGTCGCACACTATTTCTGTATTATATCACAATTCATTTTATCATATTGACTTCACACAACTAAAACCGTTCTGCTACATAATCCAGTCTGCATTTGCCATTCCAATAATTTATTATGATTAAAACCATGAACGTAATCCTTCGAATTGTGTCAATTTAATGCCAACCTTTCTTTCTCAAATTACATTTACTCTTGCTCATATCGAGTACATTTATTACTGTAAAATTATTGGCTTCATTGCAATAAATAAAATCTTTAACTCTGTGCTCGTTTTGAATATTCAGTTTATGTTAGCTAGACAACCAGAATTACTTTAAGCATTAAACCATTGCAATATATCTAAACCTGAACCCCCGGTGGAAGTATGCAACAATGACGACCATCCGAGTGATGAACACAGAGCCGGTTTGCTTCGTTCAAGGAACAACATGAGAGCCTGGAAAACACGAAATATCCTGGTCATAACGAAGAAGAAGAGCAACAGTCTACATTTGCCCTTTTCTCCAATTTATTTATAGTACATCAATAGAACATAAAGAAGTATAATAGCTTAGACACTACGACAACTAAGGTTAGTTAACACTGCTTGTTCGAAGGCTTTCGCGGTCTTTGTAGTTATGTAATAAACGACTTCCGGTACTAGACCGTGCCATTATTCAGATTCGCCCACTTTAATACTCATATTCATAAGCAAACGATGTAATTCAAGATGTGATCAACGCCAGAGATAAAATTCTTCTATCGATCAGACAACAGAAGGCAAAGTGTATAACCAAAAGTAATCGTCGTTGAGTGAAGAGGGCGGAAGAGCAGGTTCATAAATCAACACTTCCGAGTGGAAGAAAGTGTAATCTTCGGCTCGATTCAGGTTATTCTTCTTTCCGTTCGGTAGAAGAGTTTCGCCTGTGGCCTGGTTGATACATTGAGTTACAGTACTGTTTTGCTTCTAACTGCTGAAGAAAAAAGAGTCTCTGATTACTGTCCATTTGTACATTTTCTTCTATTATAATAAAACTAAGAAATTAACGCAATTCGTATAATGCTTTTTGGAACATTTACTGTGATGTTGTAAACTACTTCGATTTAGAAACAATCGTCAAAGTGCGAAGGAAAATCTCAAATGGATTAATTTAATATTTCCATTATTTAATTTTGTTCAATATCCCTTACTACATTGTTTTGTCATTTCTGAATAAAATATCCACCTTGTGTTTAGCAGAAATGTTCTGTTTGTAAGTATTAGTTTCTAATAGATCGTGAACAATAACCAAAATAATATAATAATGGTGAGGCACTAACACCCCATAAAGGAGCTTGGCCTGCAAGGCGGAAGGTAGGAGCTTCCGTATTTTCGCTCTCACACCCGGCTGTCGCGTGTCAAATTCATGACACGTGGTGATGTGGTAAGCATCACGCATTAGACAACCGCGTTATTACACCTTGTTCTTTTGAACGCAGATCCCCAATTATTTCAAGCGACTGGGTAGGCCTCCCTCCAGGCATTAATTCTGGGATTTGAACTCCAGACTTCCGCACCGCAGTCCAATGCTCTAACCACTGAGCTACACTGGCGAAAAAGAAAATAATAGTCTAAAATCGATATATGAGATAACTAAAAGATGTCGGAAAGGCGAGAGTGTAGTGTCCACACCTCCTTTCAAAAGACTTCTTTAACCAAAAAGAAGTTAGTAGTACAACCAACGATTAAGCAGACAAATAACACAAGCAATATCGAATCTAGGCACTGGTAAAGGTTAAAATCCATATATACGCACACATACTTGATCCTTCGCAGTGAGAACCTCTCCCGAGATGCTCTGACCGAAAGCTTGCTGACCGTACTGCCGGTACGAAGCTCTAAGAAAGCCTCATTGCGAAGTTCGCGTGGGGTTTCATATGCGGACTACATTCTAGTCGTGTGATAGCCTGCGGGTGTTCAGTGTTACAGGTATGTATAACTTAGTAAAAATTTTAAAAATGTGTATTATATTTTCTGCGTGTTTATAGATCACACGTAAACACGTTCTGACAATGACTGGGTTTAGCCAACGCCCTTTTAAAATTATTTTTAATATATTTTGCATAGAATTTAATCAATTATGAAATGTTATTAATAAACACCTAATGGCGGCATTCAGCAATGCGTACTAACTTTTCTAAGATTTGTTATTCTGCAATTGTCGTTTTCAATATATCAAGTTTTATTATCTGAACAACATATACTTCATTAACTTAAATTAGCGTTATTACATGTAGCACAACAAACCATGTAAAATGTTGGGAAAATTTGATGTCGGTTAAATTCGATTTTTTTATTGTATAGCAAGCGATTTCAAAAGGGATCTAAAAGCGACTAATAAAAACATAACATGGAAACGTTACATTAGATTTTACAAAACAATATATAACAGTGAAAATATTATATTTACGTTCGCAGTAATAGCCAACAAATACACATTATTCAATTTATTGCATTATAACTATTAATAGATACATAACAATAGTGTTGTCAGACTAATTAGAGCAAGGCAATTTTATGTGCCGTTAGTTGTGGCTGTCAGCCTTGGAAAAGCTTTTCTGCATTTTTTATTGGCTTCAGTCGTTCCACTCAGATTAAGTTGATCAAATTGCGAGTAATAGAAGCCATAAAGATGTCTTGTGGGCAATAAAGTAGGAAATCGCCGCAACACATTTCCATATTAAAGACATTCAATATCAGCTAACAAATATCCGTCCGAAATAATAGAAATATATAGTTTTTGCTAATGAAGAATGCAGCGGACATGTGTAATGTGTTTATTATTTATTGTGGCGGTAATGAATGGTATAACTCATTGTGTAATTAGACTCATAATTCTAGTTAATGCGTTAATGCGGAACGTGCTGCCAAAAATGATTGAATTTGAATCACATAAAATTATTAGGGGATACACTGCCAATGATGCAGCGAGAAACAATTTGCAATACTTCGGTAATAAATATCGATCGGGGCAACTTTTATTGTTGTACAACGAACGTATAGACAACTTTTCGAAAAATTACTTCTTGTGCTGCCCATTTTCAACTTACTCAACCCGAAAGTTGTACACCTATGTAACAATTTATCTTGAAATGCGATTACAGTAGATTTTACTAGTGCTTGCTTGTATGAACTGTGGAAGTAAAAACCGTTTGATAAGAAAATGTACATGAAACTATAATTTTTCATAGCAATTAGCTTTTATTTGATAGATGTAAGTGAAAAGTAGTTAAAACCAGGTTTTGTTAGTTTAGTTTAAACTACTGAAAATATTAGAAGTTAAACTATATGTAAACCCAGATCGAGATAAATAACTTACATACAAAAATATAAGATACTATCTTATTAATCCATTACGTCTTGGGCAATAAATAAATATCGTGATATCTCCGATGCTTATTTATTTCAATTAACTACATTAAAAATACTTGGTTGAGTAATTTGCATTTGCACTGAACCTATCATAAGAAAATAATCCACTTGATCAAACGTTGCTATAAACACATGGCTACAGTTATCTGTGATTCTTAGCTTATCTATGAAAAGTACGATGCTTACTGGCTAGGAATACCAAAAGCAGATATTATTTTACATAAGAAAGTTTTTTTACTAAACTCGCTTGTTACTCAAAGATTGAAACGAATTATTTCCCAGGATTTGATGTATTTAAAACAAATTCCCACGGGTTATATGAGATCAAAGAAAAATTACTTCTCTACTTTGGTGAAATTTCGGTCTCAAATTGTCTTTTACAAATATGGCAACGAGCACTTAACAATTTCGCCTGCTAAATAACGTGCAAATGGCAGCCAATAATGCAAATTCCCCACTCTAAGGCCCTAAACCTTTTCATGAGATGACTAGACTTGGTGAGTCGAATCAAGATGGGATTCCTTCAGTTTCCAGAAATATGGCTGCTGCTGACAAAATGCACGATGTTGATGGTGTGCGGGGTGCCCTTACTGTAGATGATTTCTGATATGCACGTGTTCCCGATTTATTAGGATGGCTTTAAAGGCTTTATTTACGGTAAGCATTAGTTGAATAACAAATTCCACTCGCCTAAATTAAAACAAACACTTCAGTAACAACTTTTTAATGTGAGTGCTTCATATAAGGTATCACACACTATTTACATTATTAGGACAATTAATTATCAAGTGACAAGTAAGAAGTAATGCGCAATTATCAAGAAGTAATAAATGACACGTAATTATCAAGTAGTAATCAAAATGTGACGCTTTCAAATCTGTTAAAATGCTTTTTTTATACTCCCCTAAAAGTTTAACACCCCAATACACACATCAGTTTGTTAAATAGAAGCCAATTTGGCTTACATTACGTGAGGCTATCTCCCATTTGCTAACCGGTATCGTGAGATCAGTCGCCTGATTTTAAAACAAAAGCTAAGACAACAATATATAGCGGGAAGATGTTATAAAAGGCACATATTAATTAATTCTACGCTGACAGTTCTTAATTATGCTAAAGTGCATATGCGCACAGGTGGCCACAGGTGCAATGCGTGCTTGACCTAATTTTGCACCAAAACTTCCGAAGGGTTGATGAATATTTAACCTGTAGACTGCTGCCAAGGCAACAACCTTTAACTTCCATCTCGTTGCCGTCTATAAGTATTTGCTACTGAAATTACAAGCTCGCCCTAGTGACCTAATTCCGTTAAAGTTGACCCAGATACTGCCGTTCAGATATATATAACCTCGTTTTACAATGTGTGGCTCTCACATGGTTACTGCTTTTACAGGGGTGTTTATTTGTACTGATAACCAGATTTGGTGTGTTGTTAGGAGCTCCAGGACCCTCGGATATTGCCTGACTTCACTAGTAAGTGTAGTAGTATTGTTGTGTAGGTGTGTCGGACCATATTATTGCTTCCGAAATGGGTTACGTGCTCGGATATGTGCTACACGAACTCCTAGTGATTTTGCTAATGTGCTATGGTTATGAGACATTGAAAAAACATATTTCGAACGGTATCGTGTGTCGGTCAGATATGTTCGTACTTCATAAATACACGCACTGCCACCCACTGTATTACCCTAGTATTCTGAATGCATATAAATTTGTCTAACTCGAATGCTCGTTGGTTTTTCAATATCTATTTAAGACTACAGCTTATTGCTGTAGGTTCCAAATAATTTATGATATATTAACCCTTTGGGGTTTGAATGAAACTTCAAACTGTTACATTTATTTTTAACTAGAAAAATTTTATTTAGTTTTAGAACCCTTTTTATATTGAGTCATCTGATAGTTATATTATTGTTTAACAATTATTCTTACTAATTTGCAAAATTTTTCTTTCACGTTGTACTTCCACTTGCGAAATGAATGTGTTCTATGTGTACAGTAATTTGTGCCCTGATGAAAACATAGAAATACATATTTAGAAGACAGCTATTATATGGATAGCATACGAAGTGCCATATAAAAGAGAAAAGGGATTTGGTTAAAGATGACCGAAATCGGAATCGATGAAGAGAAGCACCCTAACTGAAATGAGCATCATCTAGTGGTTAGAAAAGTCTATTTACAAAATGATCTGCGGAGTACCTCATAAAACGAAGCCTCACCAAAGGCATGCAATCACAGTGGTTCTCTTATGTATCGATCGTATTCAAAGGCAAGCACTTTGCTTAATCGCCAAATAACATGCATATTTCAGCATTCTTAAGGCATAGAAACTGGAACATAAATTCGGAAAATTCACGAAGCTAGTGAAGATGGTAAATAACTGATACTTGTATAAATTACAGTGAATTACAATACAAGATAATTAACCTCCTTAACTAACGTAACAAACGCAACAAGTTATGCATTGGGAAACACACAGGCGGTGAGTGACGTCGGATATGCAAAGATTAAATAAAATACCCCTGACCTGCACTCGTTGAACATCTGCGTCGAGAGATACGAAGAATAGCAATCGGGCCAGAATGGAGCTGTGGTTACCAGGTGGTAAGTTTTCTTTTCTAGCGTGCGATGTGGGACACTGTGGACTGATCCTTCAACATTCGATGAGTAGTGGTATGTAATCAATAATGAGAATTAGCAAGAGCCAAGAGTACATATTACAGGTGCACAAATGTCGTGCTTTTTAAGTTGGACGAAAGTTTTGTTTGTATTATAACCACAGAAAGACTTTAACGTTAGTTGAAATTAGATCTAATTATAAGGACCGCCATATACCACCAAATACTAATCCCATCAGCTTTGTAATATCTCATTTGGTTTGCATAATAAGCCACTTTATTTGGTCGCTGCGCCAAGTATAGTTTTAGGTTTGTTCCATACAGTTCATGGTGGGACCAAAGGGTGTAAATAAAGGACAGGGATATTGCTATATTTTTAAAAGTGCATAATAACATAATACAGTTACTAAAGGAGTTTGATTGCATATGACCAAATTAATATTCAATTAAAATACTTTTAGAGCAATAAATTTGACGATATAGTAACATATATTGTAATACTATGTGGTATTACATTTTTCACGTAGTGTTTAACCAAGGGCTGATAAGATAAATTTTAAATTGTGTTACGATCTATTGATAATTGAGAGGTAGTAATTGTTAGTAACTGCTACTATTTGATGTTACGAACTAATTTTTCCACAGGCAAATTTATCACATCGCTTAAATGAACCTTTCTGGAAAAGTCGCAGTCAACTAAACACGTTTCGATTATAACCTCTTGGATGTTTTAAAGTGATAAGTTCTGTAGTAGCATCTTTCAATTGTTTTCTTAACGTCGATTTAAATTAGAACGCTCCCACTGCGAATAGTGCTTGAGGAGCTCATTAAAACTTGCACAGAGCAGAAAAATATATATGTCAAAATAAGCAATGCATTTTAACTATTCTGTAACTATTCAAACAAAACTAATAAAAGCCCATTAAAAGTCTCTCAGCTCGACGTTCGGAAAGAGTTATTGTTAAAAAGTTAGTAATTTATGACATTTGTAGATACTGAAATATAAAGCCCTGATGATCAGTATCACATTTCCATTTGACTATAAGTTATCGGAGTTTTTGTTCGCGCATTTCAATAGTGAGTCCCCAGAATCAATGAACCATTATGAGGACCATAAATAATAACATGGCGGACAGGCGTGGGTTTTATGAACATCCAGGAAACAATATGACAACACGTAAATTACCAAATTAGATAGAGAAGAGCCACGATTCGAATACATTCATTTCGATTTCCAATTGAATGACAGCGTATGGGCAACACATTTTCCAGGATTTTCGAGTGGTGTTCGACTTTCCTTTGTTTGGAAGGTGGACGTATGTTATAAGAGTCTTTTTGAAATTACCACCATAAATTTATTTGGATCTCAACTAAGCGACTAGACCAATTCGAAACAACTGCAATTTACAAGTTTTGGATGCTGAATTGAATGTAAAACGCTAAAATCAAACCATTTGGAAGAGCGTCGTCGAAAGCGAGACGCTCAAGCGGAAGGGCAATAATTAAGATTCGCAAGTCTTATTTTTCCGAGTAATAAAGCAATTACAAAATGTTTCTGGTGGACGGCGGACAGCATCGACGCATAAACAACAAATTTCTAAGGCGTATGCATTGACCGCATGAATATCGCCTGTTCGCCACCTGTTCGCAATATTTTAGTAGGAGCAAAAATCCGCAAATCGATTGCACATAATCCTGTACGAAACAGCATAAATAGTACCTAAATGGCATACCTAGGTCTATAAGTACCACGTTTGTGATCGAGACCACGAAAATAATACCTCCTAAACGTGGCACCTTTAGTATTTTCTCAACCACATCAGAAAAGTAACTACCAAAAAATTGATAAAACAATGAGAAATTGAAGTGGGGTAAATGATTATATAGTAGGTGTATGCAATAAATAAAACCAGCTTTACATCATTTGTAGTGTATCATTTTGGTATAGTGTAAGAGTGCAAGAGCTATAAAAAAACTATACGAGGGACAGCTGCACACTAAAACTGAAGAGGACTACAGATAATTATCACATTGATCACTATACAGGAGGAGCACTAAATGTTGCGGAGAGTGATAAAGGTCTTAAGAAATAACAGACAGCAAATGGTACGAATACATTTCATCAAAGACAAAGAATTAGAAACCCATTATAAGTACCTACCTCTTAACCCAAAACAGAAAGCAGTTAATGGAAAACGAAAAAGACAAAGACGAAAGCGCTCGACGAAGTGTGGAGCAAGTAGGTGAGGTAAACTCGATTCCCAAAAAAGAGTTTCGGGAAATCATAGCACAAATGGAAATACCTGCCAACTAGAAACACATACAAGACAAGTGCTGTGGCCATACACGTACGAAAAAAACTGATTGTAAGCTTCCATACCTTAAAGGGCTGCTCCACATTTACAACCTCTTACACAGTATTCGTGAAAGAAAATTTAAAGCAGCGGCGAGAAAAATCTGAAGGAATGCTGGTTCCCATCGGAAACCAGCATTTATATTCTCTTAGTTTCGCAAATGATTAAGTCATAATAGCATAGAACGTCCAGGAAATACGCTGTATGTTACGGATTTTAAAGTAAGAATATAATAAAGCGGGACTCGAAATTTATTTCACCAAAACAGCGTAGGTACATTGACACGTTAAATAAAGTTGTTCGAAACATAAAGGTGTTATCCAAATAAATCCAAGTAAAGCATTTAAATACTTTTGCTTTCACATATCAAAAAAAAATATATATCGATCAAGTCAGTCCTCCCTCGCCTATGTGTTAACTGCTTCTTCATTGTTAATTATATTTAAGTACTGTAACAAATTGTGCTCAATTGTGTGTAATCGGCTATCAATATGGATCCAACAGCAGTGTTTGCAGTTCATGTAAGTACCATTTTAACTTTGTACTGAGTAAGTACGTCGTTGTAACTTTCAAATGTTTTGTGACGTCATCCGCCAGAATGGCGATTGCACTTGCAATCAAATACTTCCAAGTAGGGTTCGCGAGAAATGTCCATCCAGCGAGTGCTTAAAGGTTGACGGCGTGGTCAAGCCTGAATGATGTGCAGCAGTTCTCAGCCACAAAGCTAAGGTAACCCGATACCGGAAATGTCTGCAGTCCAAGCGATAAGCGTTTCCGCCAGGTTGTTGAACGATTTCTCTACCATAAAGAAATGCGATTAATGGACCAATAAATGCATAGGCGACATAGTTTAAATGAGGAATTGAATTCGAATTTTGTAGATTTTATCATTTGCCCATAGCTTAATGCACGCTAAAGTTCTGTCTTTTAATGAAAATATATCTTTCCTGTTTTAGACAAAGTGACACTTCCAGTTTTGGCAGAAGTGACACTTCCTAGCTACTAAATGAAGTAAATTAAGAGTTATGTCCACTAAGCTAGCTAAGCGAGTGAGGGAGATAATATATAATAATAATAAAGCATACAATTTAGCGTCCCAGCAAAGGGACTTTGAAAAGCCTTATTTTAAAGAGTAGTCCCAATATTATGGATCAGACGTGTTACCAGATGTACTAATAGGAGGATATGAGTATGACACAGCATGACATTTCGAGCAGAGCAGTAAGATATATAATAAAACAGAATAAAACAATAGCCATGGCGAAGCAAGGGTTGTAAGATGAAAAATTCTGGAATAGAGATGCATGGAGACGTGGTTGAATAATGCAGAAATACATCACTATAAATTAAATCCCGGTATACTGTGAATTTATTTTAATGTGCAATGTAGTCTTGCCGTTTCCATGTGGATTTGATTGCCACCTATGGGCTTCTAAGGATATGCCACGCTCGCACAATATGTAAATGCACAATTTTTATTGATAAATACGCCTCACAAATAACAAGCGAGAATGTAACCTGTAGTAATTCACATATTCGCTGTTTTTATACCATTTGATCTACAGAATTTCTTCTTCCTTAGTATATATTACTTTTTTTCCCTACTCAGTGACGTTTCCATACTGCATTTTAAAATAAACGCATTTTCATATAGTGTGGGCGTGGCATGTCCTTGGAAAGCAATAGGTAACAATCTACTCCTTATGAAGACGGAAAGACCACATTGAGCCTTAAAATAAATTCAGTGTATATAGAAAAATATAACGTACAAAATACGTAAGACAAAGGCAATGAATAAATTTCAACCGATACCAAAGTTATAAGGCTCGTTTAAAGTCGGTGAAAAAAGATATCTTATTTAAATGATCTTACACAGTTCAGCTAGAAATATTATTTATGTTGAGACAGAGTATAGAAAAAGTATAGAATAAATTAATCATTCTTTGGCATTTTTAATATTGATTTGACTTGATTCATCTCCAAAAAGCATTTTGTAGAAATATTTTCTAGGACTACAACGCGTCGTATATTAACTATACTTCTAAAGCTAATGTGTTAACAAATGCTTCGAAACTAAAGAAATGGAAGAAATATACAGATATCATTCACATGATATGTTTTTAAAAACTTTTTAATAAAAGGGGAAACAGAAATGGAAAATGTTACTTTAATTTTAGTTAGTTTGAGTTTCGTGAATAAAAGAATCTAGCGATCTAATATTTATTACAATATTTATATGTACAGTTAAAGTCCATGAAGAAAGCAAATGTTTAGTTCATATAAGTGCTGAAACGGGCATCTGGCCCGCTATACCTAAGCTTAAAACAATAATCAATAACTCCTAATATATCAATGTGTGCATTTATGTATTATGCAATAGTTAGATATAATATTGGCCGTTCGGTGATTAAGATAAAAAAAGTTACTCTCAGCGCAAGTGTATCTGAATTTCTGCAGTGGTCACTCACTAGTTGAAAGTACGTTTTTTGCAAATATTGCCAAAAACAACCTAAAAATGAGAGATCGATATACTAAGTGCGACACACGCGGTTGAGAAGCGCGGCGGTAAACTCGCGGAAGTTAAAGGGGATATAGGTAGAATCCTGAGTGAGCTGAAAGTGACTGACGCCTAAAGTGCATTTTATCTGGAGATGTTGAAATCTCGCCTTGTCTTCAAACGCGGGGGTCCTATTTAGATCTCTACTTAGTTTTACGGGCCCAAGAAATAACGGTGCTCAGATACGCTAGCAGTATCCAATGGGAACATTCAAACCCCGGAGGTCAGTTTTTGTCTTCAAACTACTTAGGAGAGGCCTGTAACACTGGGGAAATACGTATAATGCATGTCTTAATGCAATTAATTAGGTTTGTGATTTTTTATTACTTCCTTTTACTACTATAAAGGAAGTATTGGATTCACCCCAAAAATTCGAAATTGAGTTTTCAACGGATCTTCACGTTTTAGAGTCCCCTGATCCCAAAAAAACATATTTTTTTTATTGGTCTGTCTGTGTGTCTGTGTGTCTGTCTGTCTGTCTGTCTGTCTGTGAACAGAATATCTCAAAAACGAAAAGAGCTATGACGTTGAAACTTCATATATACGTTTTGTGTACTATGTAGATGAGACAGCAAACTTTTGAAAAAAATCGCATAACCGGAAGTAGGTGTTTACTCTTGTGATTTTTCAGTTTTTTTCGATTTTTTCAAAAACGGTTCCAACGATTTTTTTTAAACTTTATATTTTTCTTACATTTTTAATGTATATTGATGTGAGATAGGTGATTTTCCAGTTGAATACTTCTAAAGTGGGTTTCTTTTGTTTTTTTTTCTATTTTTTTTATTAACTCCTATTTTAAATAAAACACGCGGTATATTATTACATTTTTGAATTCACCTTAAAATTCTAGAGAAAATTTGTCTTTTCAACTAACTCGATTTTGTACCGTTTTTGTAGAATTTGTAATTTTTGAAAATTTTTAACAAATGGTTAAAAATTAAAAATGAAATTTTTGACTAATTATAAGATCACTGTAAAAGGAAGTTGTGTGAGTGTATCACACCAGATTTTAAAAGTTTAACGTCATTCATTTAAAAAGCATAACGCCACTACACTCCAACGCGGGGATTTTTTCAGTGTTTTCACAAGCGCCTGGTGATTAATGACGTTAAGCAGTCAGTTATCGCCGGGATCTTACATTACATTTGCGCAAACTGGTAAAATACTGATTTAGAGTCGAACAAAAGCAATTTCAGTATTATTTGAGGTTCGCCTCAACTGGGAATTAAATGTGAAAGTTTTGTTGAAAACTAAGCTAGCTGGCAACAACGAGATTGACAATTATTCAAATATTAAGACGTACGGGACGTCAATACGATTTGCAACGGTAGTTTCGAACCACAGTAAAACTAAAGAAGCCGCGTTGCAATAAACATAATAACAACGTTGTAACACATAAATTGTTGAATAAGGTTAGTAAACATCTTCAAAATTATTACTAACCCTATTTGCACGTATAGAAGTTTCACTGGATTTTAGTATATCTGTTCCACATTCCTGTCTTCGAAACCACAAACCTACAGCAATTAAACTTCACAAATCTTCGGCTTGGCTTCCCCAAACAAACAACAACAAACGACTCTTTAGGTTATCGTAGAAACATGATTTACAACTGTTTTCAGTAAGTTTACAATCTTTGATCCTGATTCCCAATTGTTTCTGTAAATGTCATTCTGGAAACTATAACCCCCCCCCCCCCACAATTGGTTGCACTTTTTTACGTTTAGTAAAAAAACACTGATTCACAAGCTATTAACACATTATGGTAGTATTTTTAATTCTAAATTGCTTTATAAACGCTCTTTGCATTCTTCTGTTTCTTCTTGCGATGCGTTATAACCCTTTAGTTGCGTTATTGATTGTTGGCATCTAGATATGAATACCAACGCTGCATGAAACCTCTGTAATGCTTCGAAACGGTTTTGTACTTAAGCGAATTCATTATCGTCATGACGTTACACAAATAATCTGTCAGTCATTATAGGTTAGCTACATTTGCCATGTCGAGCACAAATCTTGAATATAAATGCAATCCTGGCGATACTGTTCTATTCAATTGCTTACCTCTGTTAATTAATAATAGATATTGTTGATGGTGTTTCATGTAATTGTTTACTAGTGACTTTTATTGTTGCAAGAAATAAAATAACAATTCTGGGCCTATTTGAATCTTTTAATAGAATTTGTAAGTTATTAATGCAACCAGAATTACTGTAAGCAGCATACCATTGCGGTGTATACAACCCCCCAGTACAGAAACAGAACAAAAGGAAGACAGCTATTGAAGTGGAAACAGCAGTTAGAAACATTAAAAGCGGAGAAACTTCCGGTATTGACAATATACGAACGGAGATTATTAAATTTATGTTGGAAGAAGACATTAGGATACTACACAAAATAATATCAGTCGCATAGAAACCAAACAAAATTCGTAAGTAATAGTGGACTCTCAAAACATAATACATGAAAAAGAGAATATCACCAACTGTAATAATTATAGGAGGCCATCTTGGGGTACGTTATAAAACAGATGCTGTTTTTGTATGAAACCCTGTATAAAAATATCAATAAAAGAGAAGGATCTAAAGAAACCAAAATTAAAATAATGCAATGAACATAATTTAAACCAAACAATTATATTAATAGAAATTAATAATAATTCAAACATTCTAAATATAATTTTGTTAATGTTTCAAAGATGTGCCAATTTGAATTTTCAACTATATAAAATAGTATTGACCTTGAAATAATTTGAGTTTGTAAAAATATAGTAAAAATCGCGTTACCCTTGGCTTGACTATGAAATTGTATTCAGAGCAGGCTTTGACTTTTAATAACAATGTAAGGTTCATGTAAACAAGAACAATTAGAAGAAGTCAAGCTTTGGGTGTGTACTTTGGTTTTCCTACAAAAATTTAAAAGTTAAAAATATCGAAATAACAAAACTGTGGAAATAATAGAAGGCTTGAATAGTTTTGAAATAACAATGCCGGTTCGGTACATTTGGTACGCACTGTACTATGGTGAGAATGAGTAGACAGGACGTAAGAGTGATATAGAAAACAGCAACATAAAATAAAATAAAACACGGGACACCAAGAAAGAAGTGGAATAACGGCGTAGAAAATATACTTAAAACCGAAGGATTTAACTGGTCTGAAGAAAGTGTATCACCTCTATTCCAAAGACAGAAAAGGCATGGGATAAATAGAAAAGTAACTATAACGAACGACCTGCGTGATTAGATCGTGATTAGTGAGATTGAAGAACTCAAAGTTTTGCCCAATTTTAGAAAACGCTTCATATTTCTCTTTCCTCCTTCTGATCGTTAGAAGAGTTTCGCCTCTGTCGTGGCTTTCACGTTACGTTACCGTGACCTTTTATCCCTTTCCTTGCAAAAGACTTTCGCAGCTAGTGTAGTTTATACGGTGAGTTACCGTGTTCTTTTGCTTACCTCTTAATGAAAGTATGCGAAACGTTGAGTTCTTCATTCTCACTAATGACACGGTTCAAGCCTAGAAGTCGTTCGTCGCATAATGATAACGTTCGTGAACGCTTCTGAAATCAAATAATTAATTAATTATTTCTGTTAAAATTTTGTAATATTGGAACAGTAACGGTTGAAGAAAAACAGAGTAGATATTTTAAGCTTTCACGATGGTATTTTTTTCTATATTTTTATTAAAACACAGTGTGGTATGTAGCTAACGGTTTTCAAGATTATTATCGACAAGAACAGTGCGTTTCCGTACCTACTTCTTATAACCTATTTACTTGTTGGGTGCATAACTAAGGTTGGATTAATGGTATTTTGAAATTTTAAAATCCAACTTTTTTCTCGAAACACATATTAATGTTTTACTGAGCATCTCTACATGCAAATTACAAAAATGTTGCTAGCTATGGCAAAAATGCGATAACAGATTAAAATTTTCTATTTCACTTCAAATTAATACCGAGAAGAAATTCAAATTTTTCGTCAGGCAAGTTTATTACACAAAATTTAGTAGAAATATTCAAGGTTCCTTATTTTGTGTAGTGCAGCATCTGAAAACTTTGGTAAATCCTTTAAAGTCTCTTATATGAAAATACGTTAAAGCCTTTCTTTGTAATTTAAAAGATATTTCCGATTTGTAAATAATTCTAAGATATATATAAACTTTAAATGTTTGCTATTCTACTGCCAAAGATGTATATAATCGTAAATTAAAAAAAAAGCTAAGCCCAACGGTCAAGAAAACTGCAACGTATATAGTAAAATAAATAAGCTTTAAACTGAAAACACACAAAGTGCTATCTTGATTTCCAATATTCATAAAACACTCGCCATCGGCAATGTCCGAAGCGTAGTGTAAGAAAGAAGTGAATATTGAGGAAAGCAGACGTAATATCGTGATCTCCGCCGTCACCCCGAAATAGTCGTTAAAACAGTAAAGAAGGACCAAGCCATCCCGTGAAATGCTAAGCGGAAGGAAGAAGTAGCAGTAAATATGTCCACGACATCATGGTGACGGCATTCTGTCGTAAGTTGCCGAAAATTTACTGCTGCTTTTTATGTGTGTTACTCGAAAATGTAATATGTATTTCCTGGCCGAAAATGATCATCTATATTTGGAATCGCTTTTATCTTCGGCGGCTATGAATACGGCGGCAGACGGATTCACTTTCAGTGCTAAAATACCTGGCTAATTAAATAACCTATAAATTACGCCAATCAACTACAGCTACTGCAGCATTTAAAGCATTTATTTTCTTCGTTGTCGCCATACGTTACCAGATTAAGCAGAACGTGAAATTGATGCTGATTTAAAAGGCTTTCTAATATGTTGTAGTGGAAAGCCTAAAATTTATTTATACATTATCAAATTCAGTAAATCTACAAGAATATAAATTATAACAATAGGCCAAAAACCGAAAAGCAGAATATATTAACTGGAAGATTTTAAGTTATATAAATTTCAGTTTTTAAATTATTATTCTTTCGTGTTCCTCCTGCCACTGATGCTGTCAACATTGAAAGTAGTTTTTGACAAGACTAATTTGAGAATATAGGAATAACAGATTAAGAGGGCTTCGGCATTTTTAAAATTTTTTAAAAATATTAAGAAAATTTCCTGAAAAATGCAAACTTCAGAAAAGTTTTGCTAGAAACATTTTTAAGTCATTATAGCCCAGTCAACGAAGGAAATATAAAAAAAAAATCGGAAAGTTTTAAAATGTGGCGAGGATGTTTATTTGGGTGTACTATTGAATATATAAAAGGTTCCAAAAAATTCAAGGTGAGCCAGCGCCGCCATCTTGGAAAGAAGGTACAGTTTTCTAGTTTTTTGCAAATATCCTATGAAATATCAACTTTATCACAAAAATGAAAGAGTATTAAATTTTTCAAAAAAAGTTTAATAGTTTTCTCGAAAATTTCCTGCGAATGTTGCGTGGATCGATAAATCGCTCTTATCGCGAGCAGTGGGATAACGTTATCCAAAATTCTGCTCCAAAATGTTTCATATTTTTAAAAATATTATATACTAATAAATTGGTTATTTGTGATCCTTTGTAATTCAAGAAGTTCGATTGTTGTTGGGATTTTGGATCATAAATGTTAAAATGTTTTTGTCGACGTTTCGGTTTATTTAAAACTATCTTCAGGACACTGACATTACAGAAAATATGGGTTATACATTTTTTTTTTATTTCGGGTTATACATAATATACATGTTCATATATATTATTAAACAGCCAGTCGCTGCATCCCCGCTCCCTTTCTCCATGCCTCTCGATTCCATGCTTGATCTTCCTCTAAATTCCTTTCCCTCATTGACCTTCTTATGTCTTCGCTCCATGATTTCCTTGGTCTTCCTCTTTTCTTCTTTCCTGGCGGCGACCAACCAAAGATCTTCTTGGGCCACCTATTTTCTGGCATCCTTAGTAGATGACCAAACCATATTAAGGCTCGTTTCTCTATCCTATCCAAAGTGGTTTCCTTTGCTGCCATGCGGTTTATAATTTCTTCGTTTGTTATTCTTTCAAGCCTGGATACGCGAGCACTTCTTCGTAGATAATCCATTTCGACTGAGTTAATTTTTCGTTTTATTGCTTCGCTAATGGTCCACACTTCCGAACCGTAGCACAGCACTGATTCCACCATGGTTTTTCCAATCCTGAGTTTATTTCTTTTAGAAATACGTCTATTCCACCACAATGGATTTAAACAACCAATCACTTTTTTACTTTGTTGTATCCTGTGTTTGATTTCTTCCGTCCCTAAGCCATTTTTATCAATAATAGCACCCAGGTATTTGAACTTGTCAACCTGCTGAACAGTAACGTCGTCACTAATAAATACCTCGAATTTTGCTTCCGAGTTCACAACCAAGTATTCAGTTTTTGTTAAGCTGACTTTCATACCCCACTTCTCGTAATCCTTATAGAGCCGTTTAATCATAAACTCCAAGTCATAGGCATCCTGGGCTAGAACTACCTGATCATCAGCAAAATTTAGAGTAGATAATGTATTTTCATTAATCGGGATTCCCATGCCCGCACAATGTCTTTTCTAGTATAGTAACGGCGACAGGCTACATCCTTGTCTGAGCCCTTTAGATGTAATTCTTGGTTCGGAAACTTGCTTTCCAACTTTAACGTAAGACTTGTTGTCGTTATATAATTCTTTTATTAACTCTATCATATGAGGGTTCGTTTGCATTATCTTTAAGGCTTCCCAGAGCCTACACCTAGGAATGGAGTCATACGCTTTCTCAAGGTCAATAAACGCCAAATGGATTTCTTGCCCTCTTCCGATTTTTTTTTCTAAAAGTTGCTGCAGTGAAAACAAATTGTCTGTACAAGATCGACCTGGAATGAACCCGCTTTGATCTTCTCCTATTCTATTTTCTACATTATCTCTAAGTTTTGTCTGCAGAATTTTTCCAAATAATCTACTTAGACTACTAGTGATACTCAATCCCCTATAACAATTTGGATCTCGCCTATTGCCTTTCTTAAATAATGATACTATATGAGAAGTTTTCCACTCCATTGGAACTCGTTTTTGTTCACAACATTTATTCATTAGGTAAGCGATTCGGTCAGTTAAACTTATTCCTCCGTGTTTAATAAGCTCTATCGCTATATTACCCGGGCCAGGCGATCGCCCGCTTTTCATCTGACTTAAACTGCGCTTGACATCTTTCTGTGTTATGGCTACTCTCACGTCTTCCTGGTTAGCAACGGCTGTCGATACTCGGTCTTCCAGAAACTCTGGTCGATTTTCTGTTAGTAGCTCTTTATAATGATCATGCCACTCGTTTAAGCCAATAATGTCAAATTTGTTGGTGACATTGGTTTTTAGTTGTCTGATACATCTCCAGGTTTCGGTTGATTGAGCACTACCTATTAAGTTTTCTATCTGTTGGCACTTTTGATCCCAAAACAGATTCTTCTCAAAAATTATTTTGCTTCTTAGATGTCGATTCTTTTCTTTGTATTCTGCTCTTCTCTCGTTTGTTTTGTTTGCTAGCCATTTGTGATATAATTTGTTTTTTTCCTTAATTAATTCCTCTATTTCTTCGTTGAGCCATAAAGGCTGCTGCTTTTTCTTCTTCCCCTCA
The DNA here is from genome assembly GCA_940337035.1 of Agriotes lineatus. NCBI lineage: Eukaryota > Metazoa > Arthropoda > Insecta > Coleoptera > Elateridae > Agriotes > Agriotes lineatus. The sequence goes on along the minus strand of CALNHX010009551.1, from coordinate 27,665 downwards.
TATTCCCCAAGTGCTTCAGATGCTGCTGCGTGTATTGCTTCTTTTATATTATCATACTCGCTGTCTATATCTTCACATATCGGTATCATATTTAGTTTATCCTTAACTCTCGTCTCATAAAATTTGCTGATGCTAAGTTGTTGTAGCAAATATAACTTGTATTTTTTTTTCCGTAGCACTCAAGCATCTTTGTTTTTCATTTATCATTTTATTTATTTGATTTCTATACGGGAATAATATTTTTGCGACCAAAAGATGGTGATCCGAGCCGCAACTGGCTCCTCGTTTAACTCTGCAATCTTGTGGTTTTATTTTTGTCTTTTGTTTCATTATTACATAATCTATTACCGATTTTTGTTGTAATGATGGCCTTTCCCATGTATAGGTATGCACATTTTTGTGGGAAAATTGGGTATTCGTTATTCTCAGTTGATATTCTTTACACAGTTCAATTAGTCTTTCTCCGGAGTCATTAGTATTTATTTCGCCATACCTTCCAACTACTTCATCGCCAACTCTTGACCCTACTCTTGCGTTCAAATCACCTGCTATTATTAACTCGCGATGTCCTTTTAAATTATCCAGTACTTCTGAAAGGTTTTGATAAAATTCTTCTTTACAAGATAGGCTTGAATCATCGGTAGGCCGGTAAACTCCTACTATTACTGTTTCATATCCATATAGTGATACGGTCATTGTTATTATTCTTTCTGAAATGCACTTAAAGTTTTTAATGCACTTCTTTAGTTGACATTTTACAAGGATAGACACACCTGCTCTCGCCCTTTCAGATTTTTTGACTCCTGACCAAAAATGTAGATAGCCATCTAATTCTTCCGTACCCTGCCCTTTTTTCTTCGTCTCTGACAATAGGGCGATATCTACATTCACTTTTTTAAGTTCTCTCACTATTTCTTGACTCTTGTTCGTCGCATTTTGAACATTCCATGATCCTATTCTCATTGTCCGTTCTCTCGCCATTTTTTGTCTTAAAGGGTTTCCGTCCAGATTCCGAGGCTTGGTTATGGTACTAAGAGCTTATAACTTTTTTTACGGAACATGAGGAGCTGGCCCATGCCAACCCCCAACTTGGAGGACCAGGTTTCTTTCTGTCGGGGTTGACTCCCTTAGCCGATATGTTCTGGTTTTAAGGCGCCAGAAATTCGCCTTTCACCCTTTCCTGTTCGCTACAGTCTATTACGACTACAGTCAGGAGGCACGACGTGAACGTAGGAATAGGGTTTGCTGGCAGAGCTGCTAAGAAAAAGTGCAGACATTTCTCGAGATTTTGTGGGGATACCTAATCGGCATCAGTATCCCCCTCGAGGTCGTACCAGCCTTAGCCTCCCTATTATATATTATACATAATAAAACAATAAATAACCATAACGTAAGAAACAAGTTTGGAGTTGTAGATTGTTGTTGTTAAAAATCCATATAATATATACATATACGTATTATAACTTGATCATTACCATTATGGGCTCATTCTCTTTTCAATGTGGGTGGGTCCATCAATAATTGAAGATCGACACTTTCTGTAAGAGAAGTTGGCCTCGTGTCCGTTAATATCTTCTGATCATCTCCATCTTCATCGACATCTTCAATGTCATCGTCGACTGTGGTTGGACTATTCAGACAACCACCATGGCAATTATGAGAAACCACCGTACAATTAATTCCTGATTTTCTGCATCCACAAATATTTGGACACCCAGTTGTACATTTGCAGAATACGATGTTTAACAAATTTTCTGGAGCAATTGGGTCCATTGTTGAGATTGGAGTAAGATAGCCTTCTTTGCGTCTTCAACCCTAATTCTCAGGGAATAATTCATTCCCTTGCCACTTTTGAACTTGCTGGTATACCAGCAAAGAATGTTGCTTGGCTGCTCCTTCTGTTGGTGGTAGTGAGGAAATATCTGGTTTAATTGTTGTAACTGCCTTCGTGAAACAATAAAATCGGTGTTTGTTTAAAGAATTATCTGTGAGGCCAGCACCATAGATGGCAAGGGAAAAACGTTCCCCAGCTCGAGCGACTGCGTCTAGCAAAGAGTCAGAATTGTTGAAAATGTCTGCGATGTCTCGCAACTCTTTACATTTTTTATATGGTTTAACACACTTGACTTTTCCTTTGTTGAACATCGCGGAAGTCGTGTCACAGCCATTAAAGGCACGTAAGAAGAGAATACTGTTCCCAAGTCCCGATTATTGCAATTCCTGTGACGAATATACTTTTGTGTCAGTTGTGCCTTTTCCTGGTTTGACCAACAAAATTTTATTTTGTGGTGGAGCTAGTGCAGTCAATAATACGATTAGGTTAACATCTTCACCAATAATAACTATATTTTCATGTAAAAATGATGCTTCTATATCAGTATTAACGATGAGACAATCTGCGTCATCATTGCTTTGTCGACATTAAATCCCATGGTCACTCAGTTTCTTTGTCAGCATGTCAATTAATTTGCTTTTGTTATTTTCATTTGATAAAAATGGTTCCTGTCGAACAGTTACATTCATGTGTTCTTCAAAGTTAATGTCTACCGATGTTTTAACCAAGGATCGACGAATTTGCTCCGATTTTTTGATACTATTCTGGGTATTGGAGCAACCATGCAATTTTGGCAGTGGTGATTTTGAACATAATTAAGTAGCCTGTGCGCGTTTAGAGCGAGTTATCGATCCACGCAACCTTCGTTGGCCATTTTCGAGGAAATTATTTCAATGACAAAAAATGTGTTATGCGTTTTTGTGGTAAATTTAATGCTCTTTCATTTTTGTAAGATCAGTTTTTGTGATAAAGTTGATATTTCATAGAATATTTGTAAAAAACTATAAAACTGTACCTTCTTTCCAAGATGGCGGCGCCGGCTCACCTTAAATTTTTTGGAACTTTTTGTATATTCAATAGTACGCCCAAATAAACATCCTCGCCAAATTTTAAAACTTTCCGATTTATTTTTTTAAACGCTAAAAACGGGTCTTTGTTGACTGGGCTATTAAGTTGACAATAATTCGAAAGAGACAAAAAAAGACATTGGTATTTGAACCGTATCATATGTTTTGGTATGTTGCTTCATTCAGAGTAAATAGGTAACATACAGAGTAAATTAACAAAATAATTTAGTGATCAAATTTATACACAGACACAACTTTCCAAACAATCATAGTAAACGCTAACGTGAATGTCAGTGTAATGAGACGGCGGCCAAACTTAGCAAACCTTTCTTATACAGGGTGTACCAATTTAACTTGGTATCATTACGAACTTTGTTACTAGCTACCTATACCATGAGATCAAAAAAAAATTCTGAGCAGGCTTTGATATGTGTTATACGTTTGGCAGTACTGAAGTGTATTGTCAGTCTATGTCAAATTCGAGATTTGCAGGTTAAGTTTTACGTCAGTCTGTGTCAAACAACAAACCAAACCTAACCTTTTAATCTCGAATCTCCATCATATGGAGGACATTCACCCAGCAAAGTTTTCGCCTAATAAAAAATGTTTACACCTTTTAAGGCTTTTGTATGCAAACATTAAATAACAGCACAATGGTCAGTATTTTTCATTGTTAAACAAATACAACACACGTTTTCTTTAAACAGCTGCTAACAACAAACTATTTCACAGATGGACTCTATATTTTCAGTATTGTCAATTCAAAGATGGAAGTTGACATTTTTGAATATACATTTATATTTATGTATTTAAAATATGCTGAGGCTCACTAACTATCATCCTGCCCTCGTAATATTGGAATTCCCGGGCCTTGACACTTGAATAAAGATAGAGGCTATGGCTACCCACCTCAGAATGCGGGATACGGGGCTTTGGAATGATCAGGGAGTTTCGATGGGCCATGCAAGGATCGCCAACAGGGTAACCGAAACAGAGTACCGACTAAGGTTAAAAAACTCTCTCACTATAGCCGAGAAAACTTTTGGGCCGGAATCCCTTCTGGATACAAAAAGGCAGCAGGTTTCAGCAGCCCTAACCGAGTGCGCCGACAAGACCAGCAAAAAAAAAAGTGGAAAGGGTGCAGGGGCTGTCGCTGGGCAAAGTACCACATAGCAGGATTTGATTCAAAGAAATCGGTCTGGCTAATGGAAAGGAGCCGGAGAACCACAGATTTTTTGATAGGAATCTTGACAGGCCACTATAAACTAGAGAAACACCTAGCACTGATAGGAGTAAAGAAATATCACATTTTCCCAAGATCTGGGAGGGATGGGGAAACGTCCGCGTCCGTTCACTACTTGGGAGACTGCGAGGCGTATCAGCGAGTGAGCTATACAACCTGTGGAGCAGCTACACTTCGAATGGAAAAGTTGAACTCCCTACCCTGGGCCGACATACTAATATTTTAGTTTTAGGGTATAGGTTAGTATAAGCTAGAAGCCGAACAAGGCAAGCGAGTTTTATTTAGACTGTGCGTTCAACTTTCTTTGGTTGTGGTTGACGACTGGCGCCCTTTTGTATTTTGCTTCATTTAATCTCATTCCATGTTCTTGTTCTTCCGAAAGTGTTTTATGCTTTTTATCTAAAAAAATTTAATTTCTTCTCCATTCGAACTAAGTTATTGTAATATTTCGTCGATAGAGCTCTAAACCTTTACAGGTTTGTCTTGGGGCTGCTACTCCATGGAAGGTGGCGCTGATGCTGAATGTAAATATTACAGCACGTTAAAGATTTTCATGATTGAATGGACCGAAAACATTCTGCGTATAAATTCGGCGCCATTGTGGTGTTATCCCGTTGCCTTCCATGACTGTTTCCAGACTCCAAAGGAGCTAAAATACACATGCCCCCAGCAAGATTCCAACCTGGTCATCTAGAGGAAGGTGGATTAGTATCCCACTGAGCTAAGCCACTGAGCCACGCCAACTTCCTTCATTGAATAATCTTAACAATCTTTGCCATGACAATAAATCGCCGAAAGTTCTGAGATAGTCAATGTTGTGCGCGCCTTTTGTTGAAGGGCGGTACAGCAGAAACACGAACTCAGAAAAACCCCAGGAGAGAAAACATAGAAAACGCTTGGAAAACTGTAGCAAACACCATAGGAATCCCAGTTGATGAAATACTAGGGAAACCATTATTAGAAGCTGGTAGACCGTTTGTAACAGAAGAAATGATTGAGCTCATTAGAATGGCAAAACAACATATCAAAACAAGTCAAGAAAGACAAAGAAGGTCAACGAACTGAGAAATCGGGTGAATGAAAAGTGTCAAAGAAAATTTTTTCTGAGAATTCGTAGTGAAGGGGTATTACACATGATATACATGATTCAAGAAGATTTGAAGCTCTGGAAAAGTATACCCAGTAAAAAAAATAATAGGCCACACACTGCGACACGTAGGACTACTAAAAGCAATTAATGGAGGCTCTATGGAAGGTAAAACGTTGCAGGAAGACACAGACTACAATATAATGCTGTGTAGTAGCCTTTACATTACGCATAATAATTAATAGTAATTAATAACATAACCAGCAAAAAAAAATATTATAAGAAAGTTTAGTAAATATAATAATTTGTATTTCAGAATTGTTATAGAAGTAGCATAGGCCATGGAAATAATTGCATAATGACGATTTTTAAAAGCTTTATCTTTGTTTAAAACGTAATAAAATCAAAGCAGGCTTGGGAATTCATGTAACAATGTGAAAATGTAAACAAAACAATTGGGGCAGCTTCTTCGAAAGCTTTGACTGTGAAATTGCTAAGCTGCCCCAAAAATTCTTTTGTTTTAATAAATACCGAAGTTAATTAAAAGTGATTGTGTCCGGGGTTACTTGTGAAAGATTTGCCTTGCATTGGACTTCCGCACAGGTAGAATACGAGGCGTCGAAATGGTCCAGTGGAATCTGTGGTGTTTTGGGTTTCTACGGAGGTCCACCCAGGTTTCTAAGTTCCTGCACTAGTAAATACGAGAGCAGCGGCCGTGTAGCACAGCGGAATATGAGATTTGAGGCACCAGCTTTATTGGAAGTGGTTCCAGAGGTGTCCGAGAGCATCAGACGTTCACCAGGTAGGTTCCAGCGCAGATTTAAGCCTTGTTAACTGCAGGAAAATAACAACGAGTGGCCCAGAGCATTGTGGAAGTTGTAGCGGGGGGAGGTCGCCTAATTTTTAACGGAGTAGCCATCAAAAGGTCAGATTTGCCTCCTAAAAGTGTTAATTTTGTGAATGTGCATTCTTGGCGTCCTTTAACGCGTTACTTCCGGTTTGTGGCGTGGGTAGAAGTGTTTTGTTTATGACGTTACTTACGTTTGATTATGATCGCATAGCAACAACTTTAATTAATTAAAATTGCCAGTTTGTTTACGTATTCTCAAAGCAAGGAAACCATTTTGGTTTGGTATTAGTGTTATGTACTGTTTGAGGCTTTCGCGGTTACTCGAATTATTCTCCTTAGCATAGAATTTCGGCTTAGACCGCGTAGTATTTGTAGATGAACACCCAGCATTCTCTGGCTTAATGTGCCTTGCACCTTGTGAAGTCGAGCAAAAACCCGCGCGATGGCCATGCTCTTTGGTAGCTCGTGTTGTTTGAGTATCTTGAGAACGAGGATACTTAGGCAGATTTGGCCGTTTTGCTGTTTGTGCATCCATATTCACTAACGTTTCGCAAGACCTTGCAGCTTGCATCATCAGAGTGAAAGTCGCACCAAAGAGCATGGCCATCGCGCGGGTTTTTGCTCGACTTCACAAGGTGCAAGGCACATTAAGCCAGAGAATGCTGGGTGTTCATCTACAAATACTACGCGGTCTAAGCCGAAATTCTATGCTAAGGAGAATAATTTGGTATTAGTGCCATAAGTTAAATATATAAGCCGATTGTATCAAATCCTATTAGATAAGTAGATTACAATTAATTGTTTATTTTAAAATACGACCTTAAATAGTAATTCATAGCCAAACGTAGTTAATTAGTAATGATAGCAAAAGTAGGTTCATATTCGTTTTTACTTCCTTTTACTCTTGTAATTTTTCAGTTTTTTCGATTTTTTCAAAAACGGCTGTAACGATTTTTTTCAAACCTTACATTTTTATTACATTTTTAATGCGTATTTATTGTGAGATAGGTAATTTTCCAGTTGAATACCTCTAAAATGGGTTTATTTTGTTTTCTTTTCTATTTTTTTTAATAACTCCTATTTTAAATAGAACACCCCGTATATTATTACATTTTTTATTTCAGCTTAATATTTTAGAAAAAAATTGTCTCTTGAGCTAACGCTCTATTTTGTACCGTTTTTGTAAAATTTGTAATTTTTGAAAATTTTTGAGAAATGCTAAAAATTAAAAAAATGAGTAATCATAATATCACTGTAAAAGGAAGTTGTGTTAGTGCATCACACCAGATTTTTTTAAATTAGATACAGCGACCTAACCTTGGGATGAGAGTGAATTATAATTAGAAATGTAGGCATTATAGACAGTATAGCCGAAAAAACTACAAAAAGTGTAGGGCTGTTTAATTTATTCAAATAATTAAAAATCGTATTCAAAGATTCATTATACCTCAACGCACCTCAAAATACACATAAACTAATAAAACACATGAAAAGCCAAAGTTGCAAAAAAAAGATTAACCACAAATAGACAAAAATGGAAAAGAATTGCGACAAATCAATCCTACGCATTAGTGACCTTGGTCTGAAAGACGAAGGAGGTATTGCAATCGTAAAAAAATCACCTTCCAAGATTTCTTCGATTATCACGTTTCAGGGTCCCTAGATGAAAAACAAGTTTTCGCAATTCTATGCATCTGTATGTCTGTCTGTCCGTCTGTTGGAGGTCAAATAATGTACAGAGTGAGCACCTTAAAAAATTAAACATTGTCTATTTTTCTTTAACTAAGAAAATACAATAAAAAGAAAATAGGACCGAGCAGATACAGGGTGTATGTGGTAAATGAAACAAAATGGGCAACGGTCAGCGCTTCATATATCATTCATTTGATAACACAGATGCCTGGCTTTCCTTAGCGGTCGAACGGGACTGCGGGTTGCCCTAGGCTGCTGCCAATCGTTGAAATCGTTTTTCCAGGAGCTGAAATCGCGCTGGGTTCAAATCCCAGCGCCTGCATTTTTTTATTGACAAATTGGTGTAATTCCTTTTATTGTTTCAGTATTATTAGGAACGTTAAAATATGTTTACCCCTAGTATTCTCTGCTTTGTTAAAATTTTTATTATCACACTTCACTTGCGAGTTCTGAGTAAACCCCTTTAGAGGTTTTTTTGCATTACCTAATAAACGTATATTTCTTTATGGTTAAAAAAGAGAGAGGAGAAATGCCCTAAAATGCTACTATAACGTATGTCCCAAAAGTTTTCGGAAAATTTTCAAAATAGACCTACAGTAAATAACGTCCCATACAGTTGTCGTTAGAAATAAATTGTATCAAATTGATTGACGTTTAATATAACATGTCAGTTTTGTAATAAACACAGTTATTAGGTTATGTTATTGACATGCAAAATAAATAAAAATTATACAAAATTTTTAACCATTACTTTTTTTCCGAAAACTTTTGGGACATACGTTATTGCCAAATGTTTAGTTTGGAAATATGTAAAACACTTTAAGCTGCTATTTTCAGTAGTACATATACATAATGGATATTATATATTTCAGTTTAGGTGTATCTCGGTGACAGGTAGGAGGGATGTACTGTATTTATTGTCCCTAGTATAGAATATCACATTATTTTCCCCATAATTCCCTTGGACATGAAGACAGTTATTCCGTCAATATTTAAGCATAGCAATGGCGTTCTTTAAAAACTCTGAATTTCTGAACTGCTGCTATAACAGTGTCAATGCTTACAAGTTTTGATCCTTGACGACTCGCTTTTAGCTTTGGAAATAAATAAAAATTGCTAGGAGCTAAGTTAAGCGAGAGTACCAAATCACACGAGTTGCCATCATAGGAACAAGGCTCTTATGAACCGGAGCGTTATCGTGATGAAGGAGAGTTCGTCGTGATAATTTTTTTCTTATTTTTTCTTTTTCTCTTTACACGAGCAATATTTTCTTGAGTACACGAAGAATGCACCTTTTACATGTTTGCAACTTCTTCTGCCATATTTGAAATTCCGAGATCAATTTACTACTTGATAGGATCAAGCAGAATTCCCAATCACGTCAACCATATTTGCATTAATCTATTTTGGCATTAAACTCTTTGTAAGTATTGAGTGAGCGATTAAAGCTCACTTTTTCCGATTCTACGAATCTTCGCGCAACGACTACTTCAAACTTGTACAACTTTAAACTATGAAAGCTTAACTAATCAAATTCGGCAATTTTTTTGTGAATAAAATAGCAAACCATTTACCTAGAAGCAACATATTCCAAAGCCATGTATGCTAGGGCAATACATACGGTATCACCCTCGTATACAGAAATTAATACAAATTATTCGCATATATTATGAGTTACAAGAGTTGTACATAAAAGTTGAGTAGAAGTTTTTAATAGAGTGAATATTGTCCATCAATAACGAATATTGTCCATCAATAACACATTATACAAATATGTCATTCACCTCACAAATTAAAATTCTGCAGAAATCTGTTGTTGAAGTGCGTCATCTCTTATGGTAAATAAAACAATTTCGGCTGAAGACCACAAACCTCGCAGCGAGTTAAATGTAAAATTATTATTATTAAAACGGCTTCAGCAAAACCAGTCTGAAATTAACAAGATCTCGCAACGAGAGGCGCAGATATAGATGTAATGCATAACAATAAATCAGAATATGAATATGCATCAAGAAATAAAGCTATTGAGAATACCTGATTACAGCAACGGCCGCTCTTGACAAAATAATCTGAATTGTAATGAATAGGACTGGTCGGAAATTTAGGAATAATCTAGGAAGAAAATTTTGTTAATTAATACTTTTAGCACTATTGTCATTAGAATAAAAGGATTTGCCCATCTGCCGCTTTCCATGCATTTTCTAATCTGAATTTTGACGAGATTGAAGCGACCAGGAGAATATTTGCATTTGCATATTGTTGCGTTTACACTGTGTCTGGAAATAGAGAAATAAGAGAAATAGAACCTGTTCTTTTATTCGCTTCAGTTTTAAATAACTACAAATGTTGGATGGTATTTATTAGAATTACAAAGGAGAAAGATTAATTACAATTTTTTCTGAACTTTAGTAGTATGCTTTTCAAAGTGTTAACAAAGTGATAGTAATGGATCAGTAATCGATATAAATCGGAATAATGATCGAAACCAGTTTTCTAGAATACAGAACACTTTACGAAAAGTGCGACTATTAAGTTATTCACTTGTTTATAATAAATTGCAGCGCAATTATTGTATTTACACTCCACGTCAATGGCTTGCATTTAGCATTGGCATTTAGCTAAGACAGCTTAATTTATTACACATGTACATACTTGTAAAATAATATAAATCAGCATCCTACGCTCGTCCTGATAACTGCCAACTCTCTGCAACTAAATGTAAATGTCTAATTAAACCAATGCTAAACACTTCTAGTTCTGTACGTATTCCCATTTCCCTAAATTTACAGCAATGTCCAGCCGCATGCATCGTGACTTAAATACCACACAAATGCGAAAATTATTTATAAGGTACATGGAACTTCTACAAATTGTACGAGCATTACGCAGCTGTTCAGACAAAACTGACGCACGACTACCTTTCCGAGCACTAGGCGGAGCAAAGGTGAGCATTTCGATCGTCTTTTTATAATACTTACGGATATTTTAATAAATAAAGAATTGACTCTTATTACAAGCAACTGCTTAAAATTCTTAAAATTTAAGATCAGAGCTTTATTTAAACAAATCGATTCAAATTTACATTTGTCAAAATTGCCCAACCCTGTCGTAGATTACGAGCTTGAATTTAATAAATGTAAATTTCTTTAATGTCACTGGACAATGACATATGCAATTTAACTTCTTATCTAAAACACAAAATCATAGTGTACAAGCAAGGGTATTGGAATTGACAGTAATTGCCTCATTTTTTATTGTAAACTTGCAAGTCTCGATTTTACCATGCAAGTATTTGTTAATGAATTTTACTCTACAGCATTTCATCAACTTATAATACCAAATAAAAGGAAACAAAGTTTTTAAGTTCTTAAACTATTTTCAAAACATTTTGAAGGTAATTTAAGTAGAAGAAGCTATTTAAGTGTATTATTATGGAACTCGAACTTTAACTCAAGCTTTGGATACTTTAAGTGTAATAGGCAATAATGAGCAAATTAATCGTTTTTAAATAGTGTACATGTTTAATTTAATAGTATATTATTATGAGTTATTATGACAGCCATTATTCACAAAGATGACATTTGAGCCTCAAGCCGAAGGCGAGTGGCGCAAGTCATCTGAGGGAATAATGGCCAAGTCGCGAATGTAATACGATACTTTATCTACTCCTATACAATAGGAGTTCTGTGTTCATATTTCCTAATTATGACATTTGTGACAACTGTCAACTGCAAAAGTTATTTGATAATAACAATGAATTTTGTGATTGGCTGCAAACTAGTGAATTATGAAAATAGAGTTTTATGATTGGCTGAAAACCGTGAATTATGATAATATAATTTTATGATTGGCTGAAAGCAGTGAATTATTAATTCATAATTCACTACTGCAAATTATGACTGTTACTGTTATTCAAAAATATCCTTATAATATGAATATAATTTAATAGGCGTAGATAAAGAACTTAATTGTTTGGGCACTTTTAAAAATATAAAATTAATTCAAAGGCAAAGTTTATTAACTTTTTCACAAACACCAAGATATTTTTGATGACTTCTGTTGTTTCTTCAACAGTGTACGTCGTGTTGTATTTTGGTATGTTAAAGCCTAATTACTCGAGTTCATCTTTTTGCAGAAAGGACTAAGCAGGAGAGCTTCAAGATAGACATATACAAGGTAATTAGCTTAAGTGTACAACCAAGAACTACTGAGCAGCTGAGAAAAGAAGTTCACCAGCACTATACAGAAGGCAGCATGGAACAACAGCATAGCAGTCACTCATAAAACTATTCTAAATAACTAAATGGAAAACGAAGCACAACTATCATTTCTAGATACCTTAGTCATAAGAAATAAAAATAAGTTGGAATTCAATGTTCATAGAAAAGAAACCCACGTAAGCCGATTCATTTTAGCGGATTGAAGTAATTGTTTTCAACACAAAATGGCTGCTCTAAATTTCTTAGTGCATAGACTGTTAACCTTTCCTTTAAGCAAAGATCGATATACCACTGAACTTCAGGCTATAAAAAGCATCGCATCGATAATTTTAGTAGGAAACAAAAAACAAAATTGCACGTTCTAAATTCCACAACTCTTGTCAGTCTTAGAAGTGAAGGACTCAAGTACATCAAAATTCCGTTTCGCCCGGCTACAAAGGGCCTAGCAAGCATTTTTAAAGAATCGGGCTATAAAGTTGTGTATGGTTCAAACAACAATATTAGAAAATTGTTGGGAAATCCAAAAGACAAACTGAGGACTTTAGAGAGATCTGGAGTTTACGAAATAAAATGTTCCCATTGTGATTCTAAATATATTGAGGAAACACGTCGTAATTTTGGTACTAGGTTTAAAGAGCATTTAGCTCATTTTAGATTCAACAGATTCGAAAAATCGAGCATTGCCCAACATATTTACGAAACGGGTCATAGTATAAAAGAGGTTGACCTAAAAATTGTAAAGGCGTTAACTTCAACAAAGCAACTACTAAATTCTTTTGAAAGCCATTTTTAAGAACCGAGATAATAAACTTATGAACAAAGATGGTGAACCAATACAATTCTCCATCTTGTATAATTTGTTGAAGTTACATTGACCGTCGGCCATGTTCATTGGCCCTCGGCCACGGCCTACGGGTCAGACAGTATAAATAGATGTAAAATGCGCGGACATCGCCCACTTCCATTTGTGATTTGGTCACGAGTATAGTGTATAGTTTTTCGTAGCTACCGATGATGACAGAGTGGCTCTCGAAATACTTATTTAGCAGTGAAGGGTTTTAACGAATTTGTGATTCTAAATAACTGTCCAAAGAATATAAGAGAACTGGACAACAAGAACATAAAAGCTCGAAGACGATGCCAAAAAACCACATATTCTACGCACAAAACCATATTAAAACAACAAAGCTCAACGTCTGAAAATAATCATAGTAACAGCAAAGAACAATTCAATTACCTAAGAGAGCTAGCAGCAGATGACGACACTTGAATACTGTAGTACCTATAGTAGCTGTAGTAAGCTACTTGAAAATTTTAAAGACCAGACGGAAAGTGGTCAAGAGAACCACAAAAAAATGAAGATATTGCAGACCATCTCACAACATATTCAAACCTACTTAAAGACAAAGTGGTTTGGGCTTTAGGAACTGTTATGATGCAACCCTCAATAATATATAACCCAATGTGGAAACAATAGCATGTCCTTTTATTTGCATTAGAACACAAATTACAAATACATACAAAAACGTCAATATATAGAAAATACACATACGAATAGTGAATTATGTTGTAAAAAATTTTTGAATTCAGCACTTTTCTGCATCTTTTTGCATTTGTATTTCAGATTTTGGCACTTTTCCCGGTTCAATTAAGCCTAAATTAAAAGTTTAGTTGTGTTTCCAAATATTAATTCCGCTCATTTCGAATATTAGCGCTTCTCAGCTTACTTACGTTCATCGATATCTAATTTCAAAGTTAGCTTTGTTTCCATCTGGAGGACGCAATGTGCCCTTATCATATTTTTAATGAGTTCTCAAAGCCAGAGAGGCGATTCCTTGGTTTACCGGGATTTCCCCTTTGTAAGCGGAAATCTGCTGATTTGAGATTTCATCATCACGACACATGTTTATATAACCCCACAAGTTCGGGACAGTGCGAATCTTAAGTAACACCTGCGCATTTTAAATTGGGTTTGGCATCTTAGCCCGGAGCGTCAATCATTCTCCGGCACCGAGACCGTTCACAGGTGTTGGTCGTTGGTCCCCGGCGAGGCCTTTGCATCGCCACGTAGTCGAAATTGAAGAGAGCTGTATTGTTGTCATCGTCAGGCCCTGTGTTAAGTGGAGCGTTGGAGAATGTTTAGCCAAGGGTTCTTTCTGTATCGTGGAGCAACACATCTCCAAACACCCTTGAAGCGGATCGTAAATGAAAACCTCGTCTGTGTGCTAAACCATCAGTGGAAAGGAGTCACGAATTTCGTTACCATAACCTACCTGCCGTATGTGCTTTGTTCATTTACCCGTCCTGGGGGCTAATGCCGCTCACACCTGCTTGAATATCGCCCCTATCCAGTGTCCAGTAGTTTTTCCCGTATTTCGTGGCCGTGGCGGTGGCTGACACGCGACCTGCAGCTTGAGTTAGACAACTTACTAACCAGAGCCACTGAATTTCTTCTCAACAGGTATTTTGTTAGTTGATAGTATTTGTAACTCGTATAAATTGACAATGAAGTGATTTCAAAGTGTCGTTATGGCACGCAGTGCCGCCGTGCATTTAAATTTTAAGATGTACAGAAATTGCCGCCTTGAAGTGAATTATGAGTATTTGTTGTCAATTTGGATTGTTGTAATGTAGTTTCTTTGTATAAACTTAAAGTTATTGCCGTTTTGGATATAGTCATGTCATTTGTTGTCAATTTTACCGCCTTTGTTTAGTTTACACGTTGAGCAATTAACCTCACTAATCTTTTCCGCATATTTTAACTATAACGAGTAATTCTTTTAATATTAATTGTCACCTACATATTTTTCTACATCAATAGAGTTCATTTTCGGTTATTTGTGTTTTTCATTAATAGATTGATGATGTTTGTATGTGTATTTTTTGTGTATTTTTTGTGTATTTTTCCGATGCACAGGGATTCGGACGGCTGTAAGCGAATTCAAGTAAAGGTAAGTGCAACTCAACTGCTGCGTTCGCCGCCCAGGCATTGCCAAGTTAGAAGTAGAAAGGTGGGCAATTTTCTTTCACTTTTAGAGTGAGCCCCCTCCCCTTCGCCTGTGTTGATTTTTTCGATTTAGACAGAAAGTGGTGGCGCTTAGTAAGTAACAGCTGCATCTCGTTTACTGGATCGTAGCCCTAATTTCAGAGCTGAGCGTTTTTGCCCGGCACCCCTTGTTATGGCCCATCGTAACGGGATTGGGGAAATCGATCCGAGAATTTCCAGATTTTGTATAAAACAATTTGACGGCTCGTCATAATGTAGGTTCTAGGTGGTAACAAACTGCCGTTTTTGTTGTAAAGAGATTTGATGCTGTAACAAGCTGCCTTCCCAATATGGTTCCATTGCTTTGTTTTGTCATAAAGCCGATTTTAGGCTATAACAAAGTATCAACGGACGCCGTAATCTGATTTGTTAATTAGAGGCAGAAGGAATCTGACCCGCGCCCTCGTCTATGTCTGAGTGGCACACAAAGGATGGATATGCTATGTCGGATTCAGAGAGTGTCTACGTTTATATATATCGCTTGTGCAAGACAAATGATTCTTTTTTGTTTACAATAAGTATTGTCTAGCCAGAGCTCCGTCTCTCTATTGTCGCACAAATGGCTAAAATAACTTTCGCCTAAACGGAATTCCATTTCAATTTTTCTCGGCTCGTGTCTTATGGTTCAGTGTTAGTCGAGTCGGGTGTCCATCCGTTTATTGCACCTGCAATTAGCCCTTTTGCATGACGGAAAATGTTAGATGCAAATCATGCTGTGTTGTAGGAATTGCAACGCGACGTTAGGAAAGCTAGATTATATTCTTTGAGTGACGACACAAATCAAATATGACGTTAAAGCGACTTCCAAAAGCAGTGGCATAATTGCTGCACCCCGAAATTTCACTTTCATGAGTGCTTTTTGCAAAGCAATACAGAGAATTGACTTCGGCATCTGCTGGTTTATAGGCTCCGCTACAAATGTACCCTAATGATCTAGTACAGACACTTGTAAACGAAGAAAACGAAAAGATATTATTCGCAACCATACCAAAAAAAGTTGCAAACGAAATCAAGACCAGCCTTAGCGATAAGAAAGCGCCAGATTGCAGTGTTCACCTATCTGATTAATGCAGCCTTCAGACTAAAATATGTGCCAAGTATATGAAAGGTATGGTTGAAGTAATTATGCTGCAAAAGCCAGGTAATCACACGAATGGGTTTCATTCATATCGAATCATACCGTTGTTACCAATAATATCTAGATTTTCCTTAAAAATATTCTAAATTATCAATGTGCATTCAGACAAACGCAGAGTACAATAAATCAAGTATATTAAAACACCGATATTTTCGAGAAAGCATTAGAAATAACTATAACACCATGCATAATGTTTTCAATTAAATTATAAACTATGCGTACATTACACTACATATAGATGCCAGTTTTTAAATTTAAATATTTTATCTTTTTTCTCGAAAATTTAATTTCTACCAAATATGATTTTTTTTTAATTAATATAAATTTCAAATTTAATTGAATAGCCACGTATGCTGCTCTTGATGTTAATCGTTAAATATTTATATTAAATGACTGACTCGGCAGAACACGAATAACTCAATCATGGTTGGGTCTAGACACATGAGTAATATAATAACTTACTTAAATTGCCATTAGATCCAATGCAAAATTGTTAAATGATATTAGTACACAAACGTCAATTCATATTCTTTTTTGGGTATTTCGCCACTCGTTGCTTACAGTTGGAACTAACCTCAACTACACATTTACTATTGAACAAGGCAATCAATTAGAAAGTATTTAATCAGGTAAGTATTATCTTGTTGTATTTTATTTATAGCAATCTTGATTTTACATATCTGCCTTGCCTGTTGACTTCTACCACACCAATACTGCTAAAGTCCTCCTGCTTAGGCGAGATTACTTCTCACTGCACCGATAAGACATGCAGACGAAAATCAAGCACATCGGTGAAGTCCTAGCTCAGCAACAGCACTTGTACCTCTATGTAGTCCTGCAGATGACTTCCTCCAATGCAGCTGGGCTCCGTAGATTAACCAACCACTGCAGCCCAGTTTACCCATCAATGGCCCTTTTTCATAGCCCTTTTTCAGATCCATGGCAGGTTAACATAAAACATAAAACCAGCTCCCAACAACATTTTTGTACTTGTTGGGGCCCCAATTTTTACAGCTCCTTATCCTGTAATTAACTAACTACTTAGAATCTAACACTTCATGTATTTTTCCACTCACATAGTTATTCAATAAAACTATGAATTAATATTTATACTGGCAAAATTGTATTTATTTTTCCCAAATTGGGGAAATACAAGCGTTTTATTTTCCTTCTGGGGAAAACAATTAATTAATGTATTCTTAAAAATATCACCAATGCAACCATCTCAATTATTTTATATACAAACGTGATAAATAAAATTACCTAATTTACATATGCTCGAACAACATCATACAAACAACTTTATTTTTAAAACTTATTTATTTCCCATTACATAACAATCTGTATATACTGGTTATCATGCATTTCTAATTAATCGATTATGTAAATCATGATTTAGTATCATTACAATATATTTGTTTAAAATATTTTTCATAAACAGAGACCAATGCTCTCTTAATCTTTTTTGTATTTCTCTAAAGATGTAAATCTATTGTCTTCCCTATAAAGATTCCGTTTCGAAGGTAGCTCACAGGATTCGATAAGTGGGTAGATTTTTTTGGATATAAATTTCAAAATCCACGTAAGAGCTTGTTTTCCAAGAGATCCTGTCCTTTCTTTATTTTGAAAGCTTTTTGAATACGCTTTAATGATACTGTTGTCTTTCTTCTCTTTGGTTGATATTCTAGAATAGAAAATTAATTTTACACTAAACTATACATATAGTTCAGTATTTAGGGGACATTTCAAAACATGCTATTTTCAAAATTTTACATAATCTAATTGATAAAATCAATGTTTTGTTGATTTATATGCTATTAAAAATTATTGGTTCCATTTTTTGCTGATTTAAGTACCTGTATATCTACAATTATATCATATTATTTCCAAATTATTTTATTTTTATACCTATTACACCAAAAGGTAAAAAAGAGATACTGATTATTATTTATAGTAATACTAATCAATTCTACGAAAGTTGTAAGTGTAAGAAACATTTGTCCATTTTCCTTTTCGCAATATCTTTCACGAACGTGTTTCGACGATAAAAAGTTAAGTAGTACATTTTTTCGGTAAGTACTACAATCACCTACAAGGAAAACCATTAATATCCTCCCGGATTGAGTTTACAAGAGGAAAAACAATTTAATTTTAAATCTTTCGTAGAAAAGTTAACCTTCATAAAAAACATAGCTAAATAAAAGTGAGATGGAGAAATTTTAAATTTCATACACAGGCTAACTTATTTAGAAATTAAGAAAATATAAAAAAAGCTACGGAGAGAAGTTTCCTTAATTTTGACTTTCGAGGAAAATGTTATAAGAAAAAGTTACTTGTAATGGAAAAATAAGTTTAAATATAAAATGTCAGATTGATACTAGCAACTTGTGTTTTTTTATCGTGAAGATGTGGGATGCCATATGAATAGCCATTTATTTATTGCTTCTCTCGTCTAACATACAAAGGTAGTATTGTAATCGCGAAAAAATCACCTTTCGAGATTTTTCAGACCTTCACGTTTCAGAATCCCTTTATGATGAAAACATATTTCTCAATTCCGTTTGCCTGCCTGTCTGTCTGTCTGTTGCCGTTATAACGCAAAAACTATTTGTTGAAGGAAGACGATATTTTGTATTTAAACCAAAAAAAGTTCGGACAAATATATACAGGGTAAAAATCTTAAAATACTAAAATGTCCTTTACTACTGCCTCAACCGAGAAATAGATAAAAATAATACATTGCTGAAGCTTTAACCTTAACGAAGATGGGACCCAACAGATACAGGGTAAAGGTTGTAAAAGAGACAAAGTGAGTCAATGATAAATCTGTTCTATTTAAGGCAGCCGCAACGCACAGATACGAGGAATCCTCCGTTACCAAGTGTGTCCGTTTATTGCTTCAGTATTATTACGAACGTAAAAATTCCTTTGATTTTAAAATTATTTGGCGTCAAAACGTCCATTCGCGAGAAAGTTCTGAGTAAAGCCCTTTACATATTTTAAAAATATATATTTTTCTTTCTCTTCTATTAATTGCTTCAAAATACGTATACTCATTATACCTGCTTTTTACGACCTTGGACGTTATGGGGTGCCCTATATACTTTGTATCACAAATATAAGCAACAAATAATAGATAAGTAAGAAAAAACGTTGTATTCTTCAAAGGCATTACTTGACGTTCATATTACTTACTGTGTATTACATAAACAACTATTATAGAAAGGCAAAAAATTAACGATTAAAAACACACAAAAAGTTGCAAACTTGCCTAATTTTACTATTTAATTATGCCACTACTAAAAGTAAGCCTTTTAGCACTAGCTTGTTTCGCTAAAAATGACGTTTTATAAATCAGCGTGTTAAAAATGAAATCAGCTGTTTACTTTTAGCACATGTGCTAAAAGTAAACAGCGGGTGTTGAATTTAGAATTTTAAACAGGAAGTGAGGTTATAAAGTTATTCTAGTTACTTCTTTCGTTTGAGATAAAGTGTTTTTTAAATAATTAAAGCATTATGCAATGAATAAAGTAAAATGTGTACTATTATAATTACCTTTGATAACTAACTTTGACAGCTACCGACTGCAGAAACAGAAACACGGCCATCTCTTTACTATGACATAAATTATAACTATTATAAATGCAAACCTTTTGTTAAATCGACATTTTTATGGATTAATAACAGTAAATTTAAAGCCGTACAAAAAATATTGTGTGCAAACTCGTGCTAAAAGTGTTTATGCACACAGCAAAATTTCGTTGTCAGATGTCAAACGTCAAACGGTGTTCAAAATGTCAAGCTGAAACTATAAGCGCAATCTGCAGTTGCCTAGTTGGTGTGAGGGATGACTGAGCGCCGCGCCGTCTTGTGGCTTGAGAGAAACTACAAAATGGAAAGGGGGGATTGCTGTGTAAATAATTTTATATATGCTTTTAGGTTTGTCTATGATTCACACTGACAGACGCTTTGTTTCTGAATTATACAGAACTTCAGGATTACCACATTTAAATACTATCGGTTTATGCATTTTTTTCTTATTAGTAAATAAAACTTATGCCTAATTGTGAAAAAATTGGATGTGATGTCGTATTAGTAATCATTTTTTTTTAAATTTAGAATCGCTGCAGATCTATGAAGTCATCAATATTATTTTCAAAATCTTAAGACGAGGTCATTTCATGGGCAATCGAAAGTCCTGAAAGGTAGTTAAATAAGCCTCAGTTAAGATATAGATTTTGGAAAACTGTAGATATATTCGGATAGGCACTTTCAAGCTTTTTCTAGTATATGAAGTCTAGCACATATAGGAAGGTTCCTGCTAGTCTGGACTGGCGAAGAAAAGCATGTGTTTTACTGTTAATTTCTGAATAATTTTGGTGGATTGTCTAGTATTTCCATCGCTCATTGTCGGAATGATTTTTCCAAATAGATATGGGCGAGGTGCAGTGATTGCTGCAGTTGATAATGTTAAAATTTGGAGAGTTGGCTATTACGTCATGTGATAATGAAGCTTTCTTCGAGAGTGTAAATCTTTCACCGGAAATGGCAATTTTCCAGTTTTAAGCTTTTCCACAAAAATGGGCTGTTGGCTTTTGAAAATTGTAAATATGTATTTCAATGTTCTTACTAACTAATAAATATGATTATTTTAGTTTGTCGATTTTAGTACTTTATAAATAGAATCATGATCTGAAATTTTCTAAAAAATTTAATTAAATCATTACAATACTTTATGAGTTTTTCTGACAAATTTTCGTACTTAAAAGCTATTTCATTTGCTACACGTTGTTTATTCAGAACCAAAGAGTGTAATTTATCTATAACATAAAATCGGTGGTCTCTTTCTTTGTATGTATGTATGTTTGTTCGCTATCTCCTCCGAAGATACTGGACCGATTAAATGGTATGATAGCTTAAAATTTTGCAAATTTTTAGACTTAGATCCTAGGCCGGTTTTATTTTCAAAAAAGTACGAAAAAGTAAAGTAAAATTAACTACTAAACCCTTAATGTTCCTATACCATTATATTAGCGCCTTATTCAACGAAGCATCGTTGGTTCAGTGATAGAATGATCGCCTGCCACGCTGGCGACCCGGGTTCTATTACCGGCCGATGCATCCTTTTTCTAATTTATATTAATGAATCGCTCTTAAGTTAGCGAACCGAAGCGTAGCTCGGGTGATTTACTAGTTTATTTGTAAAGTTCAACAAAATGATATATTTTAGAGTTCAAAACAATTTTGCTCATTCAGAAATTCGTCATTTTTGTTGTCATGAATTAATTCTTATTGAACTGCTTCGATATTTTACTTTGGAATTCAAGAAAATAATGGCATTTTGAATACTATAAATTTACAATTTTGACAAAATGTATCCTACAAATCTAACAGCCGAAGTTGGTTCTTCTTTGCCGTTACGCGTTGGCTCTTTTGTATATTCTAGTATCACCTGTTTGATGTATTTTCTTTCACATATAAGGAGATGGTTTGAAGCTCACAATTTAGCTCTGTGTGCAGTAAGAAATATTGAACCAAGTCAATTAAAGCACAGAGTTAAAATATTTTATTTAATTAAATTATTATATCAGTGTGTATGTATGTTTTCTTTATCTGATGTATAATGAGTTGTACCTTAACGGCTAATAAAATTTATTATTATTATTATTAATTGCAATCTAAACAGTAGTAGAAGTTATTAAATGCATTGGTAATGAGATGCAAGAAGCATACTTAAAGGTATAAAGGCAAGCATAAGCAAAGCAGATTTCAAAGGGATTGAATTTGAAGTTTGAGTAAATGAGAGATTTAAGATGGGTGTGAGAGCAAGGATACGGAAGCTCTAACCTTCCGCCTTGCAGGCCAAGCTCCTTCATGGGGTGTTAGTGCCTCACCATTATTATAATATAATATAAGTAATATGATAAGTTTGAGCATATTTGAAGCAAGATCAAATGAAATTAAATGATACAAAAGATTGGTTATGTACATAATATGAGCGTAGAGTTATTAATAAACGTACAGGCCAATGAAACGCAAGCAATCTAAAAGGTAGGTGGAAATCGAAGCAAGATAAGATAAGATTTGCAAAGAGCAATAGAGAACGAGGGCAACTGAATTGAAGAAAATCCAGCGACTTGTTTAAAATTGAACTCAAATGCCAGTGCATTGTAAAAACTAAGTGATTATAGCATAGCAGTGATTATAAAAACGTTTACGTGACGAGAAAGGCCAATTTTTAGGTATAAGAAATAAAGACAATTTTTAGATTTAAGCAACATGTTATCAAATTTTATTCCTGGATGTAAAATTGTAACTAAAACTAATTTCCTGTAAACAATTACAGATCGCGGTTACTAAGCAACGCGATGCTGTTTTGTCAAAAAATAAAAACAATTGCTGTAAATTGACTAGTTTGAGGCAAAATTGTGCTCCAGTAAATTAGTGTTTTTATATAATAAAAAGTGTTTGCCAAGTCTGAAAAGTTTACAATTTTATTATACCAGTTATCAGGCATCTGTGGTAGTGTTTGCAGAAGTTTCTGCGACGTAAATTTATAAATTTACCAAATCGCCTTCAGCTGTGAAACGGCACCGACACCTAAGAACTCCGAACGTCGACAATGGACCATTTGAGGTGCAGAAGCCAGGTTTCGCAATTCCAACGGCCCAAGGAGGTGTGAACGAGCATCCGGAACAAGATTTGCTGCCAGGAAAGCGACTTCAAGCGAGTTAGCACCTCGGCGTTACCTGCAACCATCTCCGTGGTGAAAATCGGCAGATTTCAAAGGTAGGAGTGGCATGTTTTTGAGTGTTTGAGAGCCGAAAAAGCTAGTAATCTCCAAGAATACACCTTGTGGAAGAGGTCCTTCGTATTTCCAAGCGTCCAGATTCGTCTTAGTAATTTGAATGGCGTCAGTAGAAATTGCGGTTTTTGCAAGAAGTTGAGGCCATCATAGGAAGCCAAGAACAAAAGACAACTAGCGTCGTTTGACGTCATACCTAAAACAAAATCGAATTAGTTGTTGCTAGGCTGGAGTTTCACATATTCTAAACAAAATTTCAAAAAAAAGTCAGATTTGAACCCAGCCTGAGAGAGTAGTTTTGTGTTCTTGCCGGAGCTAGCGCAGATTATTATTGCAGTTCAATAAAATATAGAAAGGGGCAATTAACCATTTTGATTAGCCTAAAATACTGACAGGCAAAGTTTGCACACTAAAAATATTCTGAGTAGTACTGTGATTTGCCCTGATTATTATTTTCTATTTAAAGAAAGCCTTTTACAGTTAAGGTAGTCAGCTCAAACAGGCACCGCAACGCGGAGCCTTTACAGTAGTCAGCGCAATAACTATGCTGTTCCTTGGAATTCGGTCACTTTAAGTGCCTGTGTGTAGAGAATAATGTTTTGGTTAAATTTTAGGACATTTTCCAGTGCTTAATTTGGTGCCGCGTAGAGTTTTGGCTTCATGAACTTCTAATTTGATGGAGGATGCTTTTTCCGACTTTTCCAAGAATGTTGACACTTGTCTTCCGGTGCTCTTAGAAAGCAGCTTGCTGCGGCAGGGCTTAAGGGCAAGATTTTTTTTTTGCTAAACCATCGCCATCCCAGGTAGCGAGGCATTTATTATGGCATATTTACACTATTGTAAGAGTAAATCCTCATTATTTCTGGGCGACCTGCTGATTGTTCGCATTTTTTTAATCTCTCCGATTCTCTAAGCTTCTGGCCTTCTTCAGCGGTCAATCCGTCATTTAGGCGTATGACGCATCTGTTTTCTGCACTTGAAGAGACCTCATACTTCGAGACACATCGACGACCACGGCACCGCTATTCGACCTGCAGTATCTTGGATAACACAATGGCAGGTTGTATTTGTTTTACTGTTTCATCCCCGCATGGAGTTGCTATACTCCAGCAACAAATCCAGACAATAGCTCCTCTGTTTAATATTTGCAAGCGTTACATTTCTAACGACCTTTGCTGTCTGCTACTTATTAAACATTTTAATTTAGCTTCGTATTTTACTTATGTAACTTTAATTAACTTTAAATTTCATTTGAGTTGTACAGTTGTTTGTTATGGTAGCATACGGGACTAGTTTAACATGCGTTCATTGACATTGAGCGAATAAATTATTATTGGGAAAGGTGTTAATTTAATGTTATTAGTAATTATGAATGCGCTCTGTTATCCAAAGGGGTTATTAATACCTTTGACAAATTTCCAGAACATTGCGGCAAAGTCAACTACAAATCACCTTACTTACGGCCATCTGGCAAAAATATTTCACCCCGACAAAATCTGCATTATACCTTTGCATTAAATACGAGAAACGTTTAAATATTACTAAATTCTGTTCGTAAATATAAAGTTTGAAAAAAGTGATTTACTTATAAAGTCAAGATTAACATTTTATAAAAAAATGCTTAGGCTGTCCATATCTCAAATGAGATTTAATTATCTCTTACGACTTTCAATATCCGAGGGAACTGCCTTATTTCAATAATTTAAATATATTGCGATGTTTTTTTTTAGTTTATATATCATTACCGTGCATAAAACTCCAACGACACATTGAAGCACCTCGTATTTCATAGTTTTCTTCTATTTCAAATTGTGTTTTTAGCTTTAAATTCAAAGTGAAGGCACGTTTGAGTGTTAAATGTGTACCTAAGCATTGCTATGACATCAGAGTTTTCATGACTAAATTAAAAGAGAATTTCGCTAGCCATTAAATCCATTATTAGCTAGCGCCTATGATGAAGTTGAAAAAACAAAGTTATTGCTGTTACGAATTTCTGCATAACTTTGTGTTTTTTATTTAAGAAAACAACAATGAAAACATATTGTGTATTTTGAGGACTGAATGCCCGGGTAATGTGAGGCTCGACGCTGTAGCTTTTTTAGCTTATATCAAAGTAAATCCGGCTCTACGGACCACAATTGAATTATAGTAGTTCAACAAAATTTTATTTAAAGAAAATTAAAATAATATTTAAATTTTAAACACAAATTCTGAAGCATGTTAAGTAAATTTAAGAAATGTGGAACCACCGGACAACAGTTTGGTTAATCGGCGGATTCCTGGTCCTTGAGGTTACCTGACATAATCTACAAAACCTGTCAGCGCTTGAAACATTTAAAAACGTTCTTTTATTCCCGTCTTTGGGCGGATGGGTTAGAATCGCAACCGGGAGCGCTTTCGGAAGTTTCTGTCGTCCTGATACCTGAAGCTGCCATTCGCCGACCACGCTGCCGCGGAATGTTGCCGGCATATTTGTTACTTGTTGGACGGCCGCGCGTCGTACACGCAGCGCCATCTGTCGAGAACACCGTGAACTGGCATTTGAATTTTGGGAAATTGCGTAGTTTTGCTTTGTATTTCAGTTATTGTGCTTCACATTTTTATTCCTTAAGCTGAAATAGATATTTATGTATTTAGTGTGTAAAGAGAGCCATTTTGGTATGAGGATGCGAGTTTCGTGCCGAGCGGTAGCGAGGCACGAAAAAGCAACCGAATACCAAAATGGGTCTTTACACTCAAAATACATACAACATTTTTCTACGGTCCTAAATAAATGACAAAATTGTTAAATAATTTAAATTTCGATTCACACCATTTGATGAAGTCGTTGGACCGGCGCCGGCGTTCATAAAGGCCGCGCGATTTGGCCGGCAACAACTCATTGGTTGGTTGCTGTCTGGGCCGCTTCAAATACTTCAGGCGGGGTGCAATTATCTTCAGATTCCATCTACAACTTCACAAAAACTGTCAAACTCAATAAAACTGTTGCGTGATTATGGACGCGCCGTGATGCAATTGTCAATAATTTTAGAAAGTTCCAGAAAAATGACGAATTACAATAATAATCAGGTTAGCCATGGCGATGCGTAAAGTAAAATAAAGTGACGCGTTTATTTCATTAAGACATTGTTTACATGGTTGCGATGTTAAAATGGTTGCTAGGGAAAAAATGTGTGAATCGCTAACTTTTCGCATTGACAGTGAGCGCTTAATAGTCAGTTTTAGAGGTGACCCTAGAAAAACAAAATTACCTACTTCGTAATTAAAAATTTCAATTTGATAATTTCAGAACTTGACATTTGGATATTTTAATGAGTTAAACTAGAATGTATATTTCGGGAATGGATAAATACAGGCTGAACATTTTCATTTAGTTACTTTGGTGTAGCAAACATATTACTACTATGTAGAAGAACCAGTAAATTAGTTTATACATAGGAATTTTAAAATTGGCGCTTAGTTGTTTAGAAGATTCAAGTTAATTATCTGAAAGGTTAAAATATGTGTCCATTAAAATAGTAAAGACGTTAAGTACGACTTTTACTTAGCCATTTGGAATTGTTGTAAAGTAACTTAAAGTGTGTAGTTAACAAACTGGTAAATCCTAATATTGGCTAAAAACAATTCCTAGTTTCTTTAACCACTTAGATAGCAAACGGAAAACAGTGCTGTTTTCAACAGGAAACCTTATTTAAAATGGCAAAAAGATACTTCCTATTAGGAGAATTTGGAAAGTATCAAGAAGTTTGTGCTTTGTTACCGCAACTGCTATAGTTTTATTGAAGTTTGTAATAAAAGAGTGAAAAGACCTATTAGCGCCTGTAAATCTTTTAGAAATATTAAGCAAATGAATAATATTATTTAGTAACTGCAAACGTATACTTAACTCTCTATAAATCGCCAGTTTGTTATTACATGAACAAAAGAATATGTTCATAATTAAGCATTGTAAAATTGCCATTTAGACATTTTAAAGCAAATAGGCAGATTTGCATAAAAATTAACAAAAGTAGCCACTTTAAATGCAATAAATAGTAGTTTCTATACCACGGCACTGAAGTTTAGCTTTTTATCACGAATGTGGATTTAGTAATAAACCACATGAGGGGTAAAATGGAACTTCAGTGCCGAGAAGTAGAGTATGTTTTTTTTTAAATGGAGAAATCGTGAAATTGCATCATTTTAACCAAGTAGATAATATTAACGTCGGTTGACATTTACCTATCGGCCCGCCTCCTACAAAACGTCGTAAAACAATAGATTACTTTACTGCTGTTTTCTCGTATTTTAATGACGGTTTCGAGGTACTTCACTCCGATTTCAAAACTCACATTTGATTCTTCATTTTTTATAAAATTGTGGTTTAGCCATGGAATCTAACCTATCACGTCTGTTAGCAGAACTTTTCATGAATAACCTAGAAAACAAAAAAAAAATCATTGAAGGCCTCTTCATTCACAACATTATTTATTGGGGTAGGTACGTGGATGATATCCTGGTAATTTTCAATTCTAATAACCCCAACATTAATGATAAGATCATCTGGCTTAACTCAGTACATCACAATATTAAATTCACTTTTGAAACTGAATGCAACACTTTACCTTTTCTTGATATTTTGATCACAAGAAACAATCGTTAAATCTTTAAATTTTAGTATTTATAAGAAGCCTAGTTGTACTG
>CALNHX010009550.1:0-48735 GCA_940337035.1 Agriotes lineatus | reverse complement strand
TACTTATTAATGGTCTATAGTGTAGTACCTCAAAACAAACGCATAAGTAGCGGAGTTGCAATTATGATCAATAAAAAATGGAAAAGTAGAATCGTAAGCTATGAGTATATCAATTGAAGAATAGTAACAACCAGGTTGAAGATAGATAGAGGCCATATGCGGATTATAGGAGTATATGTCTCCGAACAAGGAAGAAAGAAAAAACAGAAAAGTTCTACAGTTCTATTTCTGTGATGGTCAGATTTCTGTAATGGTCACTCCTACTGAGTAGACGTGCTGTGTGTCTGCTGCATATAATAAATCAGTTATAATAAGTTTATACATATTGATGGTCTTAAGCCCTGAACCGCACATCTAGAGCACAGCAAATTAATGAATAGGTCATAAGAGCTCAGAATGGGAGATATGATTTAATGGCAACAATTAAAATAAAATCAAATTTGAATTAGCAATCATATTGGCAAAGCAATGCCAGTAATAAGTATTAAATCGTAACAAAAAAGGAAAGACAGAGTTCTAAACCTAATAGGAATGGGACTACAATATTTAATTAGTTTAGAGTATTAAAAAGGGATGGTAAACTGCAAAAGCCAATCCATGTATTAGTAATTCGATTATGAAAAGAATGGTCACATGCTTGTCGAGGTAATTGCAAGTCAGAAATCGTTGTATAAATTTCTCTTTGAGCATATTCTAAAAAGGTAAAAAAATGCAGAAGCAAAACAGAGTGCAAAGAGCACAGAGGAATAAATCTGAAGGCAAATAAAGGGAAGAAAATGAATAATTAACATGCAATATTATTTGAAAATCCGAACATTAATTTGATGCAGAGGTTGGAAAAATGAAATGGACTTTTATTTGAACTCTGAAGTGTGTGGAAGTTCACGAAAGGAAGAATTGATCAGTGAGAACGTGGTGAAAAAGGACGGTTAATAGTGCGGGACACAGTTATGTGAAAGACAAAATTAACAAAAATTAATGGAACAATTTAGTATGTAAGCAAAAGTTTGTAAATATGTTAGTTTTAAGGTATTAATTGTTGTAAGGATTTATTTGACTTATTTTATATTGATATGCAATTGTTTTAATAATTCTGGGTGAGACAATTGAATAAAATTTGCTGGTGACAGCTTTAAAAGTAGCTGGTGTTTAATTTAAAATTTAGTACCTTTACATACAGTTACAGCCTTAAAATTTCACCAGAGTGCTATTTACGTGGTTGTGTTCACGCACAAATGAAGGCAAGAAAATCCAACGCCTAAAGTTAATTTTCAACATCGCCACCGATTCCGTTCCTGCGGCAGAGCTGCGGGGCATCATCTCGACTCATTTGAGGATATCCCGGACCGGCTTTGCAGTTCCAGCGATAGCAGGCGAGCCCTATGAGGACTACATCAACACCACACATCCGGCAACCGACTTCAAGAGAAGATCTGGGCACATTCTTGCTGCGGCCAAGGTTCGAACGGGCATGCAAAGAAAGTTTAGCAGGTTAGTGGTGAAGCCAATATAAATTATACCAATGTGTACCTACTGGAGGCTGTTTAAACGTCGCTGCATAACAGAGCCCAGGAAAATTATTTCTTGGTGTAAATTAGAGTTGAAAAATCCAAGTGCAGAAGTGAGGTTAGGATCCTCGGCTTGGTTTAAAACAATCAAGGTACGGTTATTGCCTGAAAGAAGCAAAGGAAAGCTACTGACGCTACTAGAAAGCGGAAAATTCTGAATTTACCTGTGAGATTTGCTCATTGAGTTGCATTTTAATTATCCGAAAACCACCAAAACGACAAACACTTGATTGAACTTTCAGAAACGTAATTTTAGGTAGATCTGTTGTAGCACATCAGCGGGTATTTGAACTACGCACATGAGCGTACGGTAGAATTTGCAATATAGTATATTGTAAACCTAGGCGGTAAAGTGATTATTTTCCAGGCTGAAAGAAGAAATGGACAGACGAGCTTTAGCGAGCCTGGACACTTCTTGAAGCTTGGAAAATCACTTTACCGTCCATGGTTTACACATTATTTTTCATCCTACAACACCATCCTGCAATAATTTTTTCAACACAGCTCTCATCCAGGTTATTATTTTGAAATTGACAGAGCTGTCAACAATAATAAAACAATTTGCAAATGTTGGCAAATCGAATAGCGTTTGTAACTGCAGCGCCATCTAACCGCAGTTAGACATAAGCTTCTACAGAAATCTATCTGATGTTTATTTTATATTAAAAATTTAACGAATACATTGCTAAAATTAAGTTTTATTGAGCAAATATTTTTATAAAAAGGGAAATGCTATTATTTAAAGCAAAAGAGTTAATTATAAACGTGATTTTTTTTAAAATTTGGTTTGACAGATTATTGCAGCGAGCCCTACTGGAAAACGTCGAAATTTTTTTTCTTGGCTAGCCATTGGGGGTTATTTTGCAAGGCTAGCCTTAGAAAAGTACACTTTCTCGTCTCTATGGAGATGGTAAAATTCGATTTTCTAATCATTTAGGATGAAAAAGTATTTGTGGACCCACACCTTTTGATAAGATCTCTACTTACCTGAGCTAGCCAACATTAATTTAATTTACAATTAGATTCTATCTGAAAGTAGGGGCATACGAACATCAAGTCGAGTAAAACATAAAACAACTCACAATAATTATCCCTGAGCGTTTCATAAATTTGTAATATTGCTGAACCCAAAATAAATTTATTAGCATTGGAGGCTCTAGCTAATTTTATTTTCAATATTAATTATATAGTAAAGCCGTATAACCATCACAGCAATATATTTGTCGATATGGGAGGTAATAATAATTCTGAACGTGCCACGCGCTCTCAAGCTACTGATAAGGACGATGTTCTTATCCAAAAGGTAGTAGAAAAAGTGCTCGCCAACAAGGACTTCATGGAAAAACTTTTTGGATCTATGGTTCAAAAGTTGAATGAGCTAATTGACACCCGTCTTAAGGAGCAAGAGAAGATGATCAACTTACTGGAGAAAAAATTGGCTACAGCTGAGGATCTTTTAGATTATCATGAACAATATTCGAGAAGAAATAATTTACGAACATTTGGAATCCCAGAAAGTCTTTCAGAAAATACCGAGCAGCTGGTTGTGAAAATGTGCAGTGATAAGTTAAAAATTACGATAACTGAAAGTGATATAGATTGCAGTCACCGCCTGAGGAACAAGATAGGCAATCACAGACCTATTATAGTTAAATTTTGCCGGCGAAGCATAAAAGCTGCTATTTACCGAGCTAAAACACGGCTGAAAAGCTCAAAAACTATTATACGTGAAGATCTAACCCATAAACGCGTCCTAATTGTTAAAGAAGCTGTCTCAAAGTACGGAAACAAAAATGTGTTTACTAGCAATGGAAACATATTTGTCAAAACTAATAACAAGATACATAAAGTGGCTTCCTTGACCGATTTAACAACTATTAACTAGTTATTTAATTATTATTTACTTTATAAGCAGCAGAGTGAATTTATGTATCATTTATTTTATTCGCTTGAATGATTCAAAGTTGAGTGATATTCTGTTTTCTTTAGTTTGTTGTGACACCGATTTTTATTTTTGAGATGCATGGCTATCGAAATTATTGTTTAATGTTCATGAAATTGTCGTAAACCTATGATAGGCAATATCAGGACAGCGCACGTAAATGTAAGATCAATACCCGCAAAAATTGAAGATTTAAGATTATTTATATATGAACACCAGATTGACATACTGACTGTTTCTGAAACATGGTTCACTGATAACATTACGGATGAATTTGTGTGTGTTGACGGTTATGATTTTGTAAGAAATGAGCGATCTAGTCGAGGTGGAGGATTAGCGATATATGTACGTAATACACTTAATTTTTAAGTTATCAGTAAGTCAAATAATATGATTGAGCAGCTTTGGAGTATTCTGAAGTTACCTAATATTAATATAGTTGTGGGTACTGTTTATAATCCACTTGAACGTAATTACCAATTATTTTTATATAAATTTGATTTTTTTTATCTTCCTCTTTATTTTACTCTGACAATGTAATATGCGTTGGTCACTTCAATATAGATTTTCTGAAGCCTGATAATCCATCTACAATTTACCTGCAGGGATGTGTTAACATCTTTTGATCTTATAGATCTGATCCTGGTTACTGACAGTTTGTTGATTGGCGACAGTGGTGTGATTGATTGTTACTTAGCAGATCATGATTTTGTATTCTGTGATATACTTCTAGAACAGCCTCAGCTAAAGCCTGTTACTCGAAATTTTGATAAAATAGACCTAGACGGGTTTCATGCAGATTTAGAATCATTATCTGTGCATCAAATTTATGGAATTAATGACATTGATGAGAAATTGCTGTTTTTTAATGAAAAAAAGATTGCAACTGTTTGACAAACATGCTCATTTGGCCAGATGCAGCTTTCGAAAGCCGTATGCCCCCTGGTTGACGGATGATCAAATATAATGTACACCAAATTAAACCATACATCCCTAGCGCTGTCCACCAAAAAATTTAATGAACATCAAAAAATCTTAATGGAACAAAAATTATTATACTTCAGAAAAGGGTCCCGAGTGGTGTAGCTTGAACAAGCGTCCACGTTCGATCAGCAGATTTAAGCAACGCTCTCTCTGGTCAGAACTTGGATGGGAGTTCCACGGCTGCATCTCTCGGCGCCTCGTGGTACGGCTATCACGGAAAAAAGTTGGTCCCGGCGGTCATACAACATCATGACGCCTATAATTGGCCTAACGGCTGTTGGCTGAGTGCGAATTAAATAAATAAATAAATAAATAAATAAATAAATAAAATGAGAACAGCACCACTAAAATAGCTATGTTGCGTATTGTTTTACCATTGCTTAAATTTTAAATTCATGTGTCTATCAATTTTACTAGATGTTCACCAAATTTAGAACGCTCGAGTTACGCGTCCGTGCTGCACATAATAAATATTCGCGCTATCCATTTGTATTTAGTCTTTCTCGAAAAAACTACTTGTGCGTCAAATAATTATTCTGTTACTCCAAAAATGAAATAAGCTCGAGCATATCTCTTTGTCGCTTCCAGAGAAACTTCTTGCAGGCTTCAGCTTACAGCCGCACACTGTGTTTGGTAGCTTTCACAGTGAGTGTAACCAGTGTATTGCCGTATGAAAAAACTTAATAAGTTTAATTTTCAATTTTGTTTTGTGAAATTTGTGTTAGATTTTTATATATATACTAGCGGACCCGACAGACGTTGTCCTGCCCGCTGTCTGCTATCAGTGGGTTCAGCAAACGTTTTTTCGAAATTGAATTTTCGATTTTTTCATTTTAAAAAATATTGGGGGGTGGTGGGGGCGGGGGTGAAATTTTGGGGGACCCGACAGACGTTGTTCTGCCCGCTGCCTGCTATTAGCGAGTTCAGCAAACGTTTTTTCGATATTCGAGTTTTCGATTTGTTTAATTTTAAAAACTATTGGGGGTGGTTAAATTTTGGGGTTATATGTTTTGATATGCGAGAAATCTTTAAAAAAAAATTAAAAAATTTTGTCAATTTTTTTTTAAATTGCCAAGAACCCGATTGCAGCGCCACTTACCGGGTCCAATTGTAAATCTAAACCATCCAGGGACCCACTTAAACACAAAAAAATTCATCAAAATCGGTCCAGCCGGTTAGGAGGAGTTCAGTTACATACAGACGTACAGAAGAATTATATATATAAAGATATTGATTTATTTCCAAGAATTCTTCAGACTTATCTATGTCCCCATTAATAAACAAGACCTAATAAAACACGATAGATTTTTTTTATAAGTGATATTTAGGCCAAGAAATATAAATCTGGGTATACTTTTGAAATTGAATGTGGTATAAAATATAGTAAACATTGTGTATTTTTGCCAAAAAAATAGTGTTTTTTAAATGCTAAATAATATAAAACGCTGACGAAAATTAAATATCTGGGTATCATGTTAGAATTAAATACGGAATAAAATTTGGTGAACATTTAGCATTTTCGGCCAACGAAAGTTATTTTTAGGAACAAATAATATAAGAGACTAGCATGATGTCAATTTTTGGTTGTCGCACTAAGATTATGTATTTTCTTAATTTTGGTGAGCATTTAGTATTTTTGGGAAACCAAAGTATTTTTTTGTACGAAAAGGTTGGGTAAATTTGGTAGACTGTTAAATACCACCTAATTTGAAATATCTCATGTCTTTAAGGAATAAAGCAAAAGCTAAATATAGACAAACGAGACTGCCTCAGCACTGGAAATATTATAAATCTTTGAGAAACTTAAAAACACGCACTATAAACAATGGAAAAAAGGCTTATTTAGTTTTATATCAAACAATAACGAAAATAGAATCTTGTGGAAAAGATTAAATGCTTTAGGAATAGGTGCTGGCAACTGAATCCAAGCGCTACGCCACCATGCGGTAGAATTTTGAACTGTGTCAATGAGGTCGAAATTTAAACTCGCATTGAGCTAAATGATTTATGCTAATTATTTGATGGCTTATAACAAAGTTACTAATGCGAGAAATGTCTTTATACTAGGGAATATTTATTCTGGCAACTTTCTCCTCTGACTCAGACCTACAACTACCCCGCTAATGACTATTTAAAATTTAAATTCTTTTACTTTTATTTTCGAGCGCAGCTGAAATACGTTGGTACATGCCTACATTTACCTTGCTTGTTCTTGTTTTTACTAGGTTTGTTCTTGCTGAAGTTCAGTGTCTTGTTTATGTTTATTAATTTTTTGTTTATATTTTTAATAACGGGATATCTTTAACGTAAAAATGGATCGTGAACGTGAGGGAGCTAGATTTTCTCCTGTACCAAATAAATCGAAACGGTTTTGTTGCGTGTATGGTTATAAATCACTATCAAAACGCGATACAACTGTGCGGTTCCATTAGTTTCCTAAAGAAGGAGAATTTGTAAAAATTAATAATCAGAAAGCAGATCGGCGAAAGGAATGGATTCGTTTAGTTAGAATGGGGAAAAAAGTTACAGAAAGTATGCATGTTTGTTCTCTGCATTTTAAAAATTAAGATTATATTCTTCCTGGTGAGTACAATACTTATTATCGTAATGATATAAATTAAAATTTATAATGCAAAACCAATAACACAAGACGTAAACGCAAAACAACTTCTGCGCGTGTAACGAACTTATTTATTTGTACTATTGATGACTAATACGTGACTATTAAAGTATCATTAGAACATCTTTAACTACATTCCATAAGACTTAAAATTCCCCAATAGTTGCTGTGTGTAACAAATACTACCTACTAGAAATAGAAACTTTGTAAATAATGCAGCATGACTTAATAGCCATTGATGTACTCACGGCTGGTGAAATTAATTATTTCTATCAAAACAGCTCTATAAAGTCCCATTTAAACATCTTTAATTAAAATGCATATCATGAAGACTTACAATTTCTCAATATTAGGCCCGTAAAATTATTTAAGAAAATACTAGAAATCTGTTAAATGCAGCATTGGTATATTTACGCACTACTGATTAAATTATTTATTTATGGTAAAACAGCCCTATTAAAATCCCGTTTACACATCTTTAATTAAAGTGTATACCATGAAAGCTTAAAATATCCGTATATTATGCCCCTAAAATTATTTAAACGAATACTAAAAAACATTTAAAATCAGCGTTTAACTAGGGAAATACATAGGCTTTAAGAATCGTACCTACTTAGAGCGGCCATTTAACTAAGCTCCGCCTTCAGTTCACTTCCCAATACCAGACCATATCTATCTAATCCTGATATTATAATGATTATTTTGCAAATAGTATTCCTAAGGTTGATACAACTTTAACTCAAAATCGAGAAATTGATATTTTAAAAACGTATGACAGCAATGAAAATGGCCCTTTAAATTGTAACTTTACGCTTATTGATTACCCCACCTTGATCAAAATCATTAACTCACTTAAATCTAACGCTACTGGTAGTGATAATATCAATATTAAGTTATGTGGTCCTACAATTCTGCCATACATTATTCATATTAGAAATTCATGTATCTTGGAAAACAAATTCCCACAGTGTTGGAAGCATGCTTTGGTTAAACCATTTTCTAAAATTAAACAACCAGTTGAAATTAAAGACCTGCGCCCTATGTGTTCTTCCAGCACTGTCGAAGATTCTAGAAGTCACAGTTCACAATCAATTAAGCGTTCATATTAATGATCATGATTTTCTGCCTCCAGTACAATCCGGTTTTAGGCCAGGGTATAGCAGCACAACAGCGCTTCAAACTTGGTAGAACCTATAGAAAAAATAAATTATGATCTTCATTATACAGGGTGTCCCTAAACTAATGGGACACCGATTAGTCATACATTCCTTACGTCATAATAAATCGATTAAACTCAATATACCTTAGTATAAAGTCTCTTCAGTAAGAAGTTATAGGGCCTTGAAGTTCAATTTTTTATTCCTTATTTTTTTGTTAATTTCCACAAATGTAGAGATATCGATTTGAATTTCGGTATACTTACTTACTATTATGTGCTGCACTAACAAAAAAAAATTAGACTCGACTGTTAGAGGCACTTTACCTATCTTTCAAAACTTTTTTTAGCTTTAACTTCGTTATCTGTAACTTTTTGTGAAATTGTAGATTATTATCTGAAAGAGAATTAGAAAGCACAAAAATACTGTACTCTTAGTTCTTACGCCTAAAAGCAACCGTTTATCTTAAAATGCTCATCAAAGGTTTTTGGTTGTCATTAAGACGTGCAATTATCAAGTAGCCATGATCACAAAAACAATGGGTTATGATTGTAATCTAGTAAACAACAGTTTTTTGTCTTTTGTGCTTACAAAATGCTGCGACATAACGAACCTTGCAGCACTGGAGAATTCGTTATGTAGCGGCATTTTCTTAAACATAAAAGCACAAATTCTTATGTCACTAATGTCGCTAATTGATTTATCATTGTCTTTTACTAAATCACCATTGTTTTTGTGATCATGGCTACTTGATACTTACACGTCTTAATGACAACCAAAAACCTTTGATGGGCATTTTAAGGTAAACGGTTGCTTTTAGGCGTAAGAACTAAAAGTGCAGTATTTTTGTGCTTTTTAATTAGCTTTCAGATAATAACCTAAAATTTCAAAAAAATTTACAGATAACGAAGTTAGAGCTAAAAAAAGTTTTGAAAGATAGGTAAAGTACCCCTTATAGTCAAGTCTAGTTTATGAAATTTTTCCAATTAGTGCGTTACAAAATAGTAAGCATGTATACCAAAATTCAAATATTTACATTTGTGAAAATTAACAAAAAAAAATAAAAAATTGAACTTCGCGGCCCTATGACTTATTACTGAAGGGACTTCGCACTAAGGTATATTACGTTTAATCGATTTATTATGACGTAAGAAATCTATGACTATTCGGTGTCCCATTATTTTAGGGACACCCTGTATATATGAGCATTCACTTAAAATC
Organism: Agriotes lineatus; assembly: GCA_940337035.1. NCBI lineage: Eukaryota > Metazoa > Arthropoda > Insecta > Coleoptera > Elateridae > Agriotes > Agriotes lineatus. The sequence goes on along the minus strand of CALNHX010009550.1, from coordinate 39,243 downwards.
AATCCCGACAAATCAGCAGTATTATTGTTTGGTAATAAAAATACATGTAGCTATTTATCTCCTCTATTGAACATTCATATTAATAACGTAAGAATTTCAATCATTGCCAAAGCTAAGAGTTTGGGTTTGTTGATAATACATTTCGCTATCGTAAACAGATTTTCAAATATATTTGTCAAGGTTACCAACATTCAAAACAACTTGATCCTCACCGATCCTACTTGAGCCAACCAATTAAAAAAGATTTTGCGAGGTCTTTGTTTTGTCGCAGTTTAATTTTTGTTCCGCTATTTACCATGCTGCCATCGACAGTGTAACAACTGAACGTATTCAAAAAATGCAAAACGCTTAAGATTTATATTGCAGTGGCTTATTACGTTGAGACGCCTTTTATTTAATTACGTAATATTACATCTACTATTTTCTTTCAAATTGATTGATTTAATTTGATTTTTAAATTGTATTCTGTTTAATAAATGTATTGCATTTGAGACTCTTAAAAGGGGAGGCTAGTTAATCTAGTTGTTTGTTCTTTGAAATTTTATTTTTATAATGACTTTGAATTATTGACTGACACTAACTGTCAGCTTGACTTTAAACAGTAATCAAACAATAATCAAACCAAAAAATGACAAATATTCTTTCTACTCACAAATCATTGGCTCAATTCACTAAAGCAAGTATTGTGTTATATTTTTCACTCGTTTAATTGTCTTTTATTCAATATGCTTCTATAGGACTAATTAAGACCAACCTGAATTCCTCTTACTATCACTGCTAGTCACCTCAAAACACTACTGCTCCCGACGTTCACAGCTCAGCTCATCGACAGACCAGCGTCGACGCTCCGTCAACCGTTTAACAAACTCCAACCTGTCAAAACCTTGGCTGCTTGCAGATATGGTCCTGTTCCTTGCACTCTTGCACGCTACTGTCAACCTAACAGCTTCCTGGTAAGTTCCCACTTACAGATGGTACCCAAACTAATCTTCTATTTTCCCCAGCTTCCACTTTGTAGTAATCAACCAAATAGAACAGTCCAAATCAATCAGTTACATCGGCAACTCCCTTCAAATGATCGACTCGTCCTTCGTACAATCACCAAATCCAGTAATTAATATAAATTATTTCTTGTATGTATTAAATAATCCAATTCCATTTAAATATTATTATTTTCTTCTTACTTGTATCTAGTTAAACCATATTCCATACTCTCTTCAATGACTGTATACTTGTATTACTTCATAATTCTATTTCCACTTATTTTCACCTCGCAGATTTGTTAACACATTTTTATTTGTATTAGACCAAATCAGCAACACAAATAAAGGCAAAATGTCCAGTTTTTTTATTTAATTTGAAAGAATTTTTGCAAAACACATCTACCTTTTAAGTTTGTTATTTTTACTTTTTTTAAAACAAAATTACTTTACAATTATTAATACACTCTTTTAAAATTTAATAATATCTGTTATACCTACTACATTCTATTTTCTAATAGGAAGCATATTTGTCACATGTAACATTAGCTTATTTTTCAATATTAACTTTCACCACCATGATTGAATACTCAATTGCTATTATTTTTCAAAATAAATTGTAAATTGTCTCAAATTTAACTTCCATTACTCAAATTCAACTAAACAAACAATCTTTTGCAAAACTTTTCTAATTTGATTGTATTAATCTACCAAATTTATTTATTTTAATTTTTATTTAGCAACTGACCTTTGCGTATCATAACATAATTCCTCAATTAATAAACACATTCAAAATAAACTATATTTATTTTTAATTTTTTTCTTAATTTCTCTTTTAATAAAAAACGATCCATACCCATTCATAATATTCAGTAGTTATATCCCTAGTGCATTCTGTATATTCGAGTATTTGTCGAGAACGCGAAGCGTTCGAGAGAAATACCCGAATTATACAGAATGCACGCGGGGAATATTGCAAGACTATTCCTCGAATAAATGTCATCCTTTATATACCACACTATTCAGTTTTAAAGAGGTTTCAGTTTGCTTTCTGAAATTTCTTGTATACCTAGCTGGTTTGGTTTTCTTCCCGCAAATACTCGATATTGCACTTGTGCAAATACCCGGGTATTGCACTTGTGCAAAATATTCGCTGTATTCGACTATGATTGGTTCAAACTCTGAAAAGTGATTAATAGGATTGGTTTATATTATCTGAGGGGAATAGTCTTGAATATAACTTCATAACAATTAAAAATTATTTCTATCTCCATAGTAACATTTTAACCTGTTAAACAAACAACAACCTTTACAATAATCATATCTTATTTATGTAATGGTTGGATAAATAATTGATATATGAAATCTTCCTCTTATTCGTCCATCTCTCTCATTTATTAACTCATATGTATTATTATTATTAAATATTTCATGTATTGTATAAGGTCCTTCATATGCATATAAAAGTCTTGCACATTTCTTTTCCTTCCTGTTTGCTACCCTGAGTTACTTTACAATTACTAAATGCCCTATTTTAAATTGTACCCGTTTTAATATCTTCTTATTTTGCTTCTCTTCATATCTGTCGTGAATCATCTTCAATATTCTTCTAGTTCTTTCTAACAATTGCATTATTTCAACATTATTTTGTTCTTTCCTCCAAGGTCTAGCTGCTATTACTTGTTTACATAAAGTAATTGAACTAATCTCCGTTGTTGTATTCGAAACATTATTTATAAAACTTTCCACATCTGGCAAATATTGTACCCATTTATTATTACTTTCATGTGTTAGTATTCTTAAATATTTGAACACCTCTTTAATGTACCTTTCTGCAATATTACTTTGAGGATGTCTTATGCTGCATAAACAAATCTTTATTCCCTTTCTATCCAGATGATTTATTAATCTTGTATTTCTAAAATATGTTGCATTGTTTGCCAAAATTCTTCTTGGTTTACCTAATTGTTTTTCAAAATGTTCAATTGATTTAATAACATGTTTAGTATTACAGTTTTTGCTGGATATAATAGGTGCGGCAAAATATACCCACCTATGGAATATTGTTATAACGTTGTTATTTCTGTGACAGCTGTCAAAAGTGAAGTTTTATATCAAAGTAGAAAGATACAGAATTTTGTTATGGAGCGTTATTCGGCTCAACAAAGAGGAGAAATTGTTAAATTGTATTTCCAAGGCTTTTCTTCTATAATTTCAACTCAACGAGCTTTTAGGCGAGCATATCCTAATCGAAGACCACACGGAGAAACAACTCGACGTTTAGCAAACAAATTTGTAGAAAATGGCACAGTAAGTGATGTAAAGCATACTGGAAGACCTCGTTCTGATCGTTCAAACTAAAATATTGAGCTTCTTCGGGCTAATGTTCATGCAGAACCAAAAATTTTTACAGACAACCCTAATTGTACCGCACGTCTCATTGTGGACGTTTTTGGTTCTGCCTGAATATTTTAGTTTGAACGACCAGAACGAGGTCTTTCAGTATGCTTTACATCACTTGCTGTGCCATTTTATAAAAATTCGTTTGCTAAACGTCGAGTTGTTTCTCCGTATGGAGGTCTTCGATTAGAATATGCTCACCTAAAAGCGCGTTGAGTTGAAATTATAGAAGAAAAGTTTTGTAAATACAATTTGACAATTTCTGCTCGTTGTTGAGCCGAATAACGCACCATAACAAAATTCTGTATCTTTCTACTTTGATATAAAACTTTACTTTTGACAGTTGTCAGGGAAATAGCCAAGTTATAACAATATTCCATAGCTGGGTATATTTTGCCGCACCCATGAATTTTATAAATTTCGAAAACGCATCTACCATAATCAGAATATGTTTGTACCCATATTGTCCTGTAACTAAATTTCCCAAGTAATCAATAGCTACCAGTTCCATCGGTTCGTTTATCCTAATAATTTAAGAATATTCTGATTTTTAAAATTCTTTTCTTTTGCAAACGGACAACTTTGGCAAGTCTGAATTAATTTTTAATTAATTTAATGTCATTTTTTCTATAAAAACGTTCACGAAACATTAATCAAGTTTTTCTTGTCCCACAATGTCCAAATATTGTATGAATTTCCTCAACAACTTCTAACATGTCTTCCCTACTTAAAACCATCAATTCTTTATTTTCCATCACCTTTATCAACAAGTTTTCTTTAATTTGATACCTTTTATAATTATTATCCTGACTTTGCAATACTAAATTTCTTAATTTTTTAATCTCTTCTAACGTGTGCTTATTTAAACTTTCTTGTTTTGACAACCTTCCTTCCTCATAAATTTTCTCAGTACCAATTAAGATTTGTTTTGGTTTTTCATAGTTCGGTACATCTTTTCTACTTAAGAAATCTGCAACTACATTTGAACTTCCTGGCCTATGTTTAATATCAAATTCATATTGTTGTAAGTACAATGCCCATCTGTATTACGTATCATTATAAAAAAATTTATTTTTCAAAAACGAAATTGCTGAATTATCCGTTTCAATATCGAATTTGTTTTCCGTTAAATAACATTTAAGTTTGTTAATTGCAAATATGATCGCCAACATGTCTTTCTCAGCTATGGTGTATCTAATTTCATACCCTTTTAATATTCTTGATATAAAACATATTGGTACTTCTATTCCATCTTGTATTTGTATTAACTCTGCTGCAATTGCTTGATCAGAAGCGTCCGTACGAAGTACAAACTTTTCTTTAAAGTTCGGATATTTTAATAATAATCCTTCATGAAACTTCTGCTTGATTGTATTCAATGCTTTTTCTCGTTCTTCGTTCCATATCCATTTAAATTTCTTTCTTAATAACTGTACCAAAGGTGACGTCAACTCTGAGTAGTTATTTATAAACCTTTTATAGTAATTGAAAACACCTAATAACCCTCTTAACTTCTTTAAATTCTTTGGACGAGGTAAATTCTTAATTTCCTCAAGACGTTTTTCATTTATAGAGACTCCATTTTTACTTATTTCATATCCCAAGTATGTTACTTTTTCTTGCCTAAATTCACATTTTGAAAGATTCAATTTTAATCCATTTTTATTTAATATTTCTATTATAATTGCTAAATGCTTTAAATGTTGTTGTTTGTTTTCAGAAAACAATAAGATATCTTCTATATAATGCACACAAAAGTTTTAAAGTTGGTTTAATATCTTCTACATTGCTCTCACCAGTGCAGCACATGATGTTGAAAGACCAAATGGTACCACTTTAAATCTCCCCATCAATACTGAGATCTGTATACTTCCTCGACTCTTCATGTAATGGAATAAGCCAAAACGAATTATTTAAATCTAACTTTGTAAGTATCTTTTTATCCCAAATTCTACTTAACAATCCATCAATCGTTTGTGGAGATTCATATTGTGGCTTTGTTATTTGATTAATTCTGCGTGCATCCAAACATAAACGAAGTGAACCATCACGTTCCTTAACAACTACTAAAGGATTAATAAAATTACTTTTAGAAGATTCTATTACTCCATCTTTTACCATTTTCTGTATTTTCTTCTTAACTTGTCCTCTTAATGCAAAAGGAGTAGGATAAGATTTTCTATTAAAACTTTTTGATTCATCAACCTGCAACCTGTGAATGTATTTTTGTGCTTGTCCTACTTCTTCATTAATAATCTCTTTATTTCTGTAAATTATTTCTAATATTCGGCCTTTAAATAGTATATTCTTCTCACCTATTTTTAACTTATTCAACAGTAACCCTATATAGGTAATTATAATTATCCTTTGTACTCTCTATTACATTATTATTAATTATTATACCTTCTTTATATTTCAATGCGTCTCCAATTTTCTCTAATTGGCAACACTTATCTCCTTGACAGCCACTTCTGGTACTGTTCCAAGATTTAATTAACCCCTTTAAATGAATACACCTTTGTGCTCCATTAATATTAATCCCCATTTGTTGAAGTATGTCAATTCCTAACACCATATCTACTCTAAGGCCTTTAACTATATAAACAATCTAACAACACCTTCCCATTGATTAATAATTATTTTTCTTTTGGTTGCAGATAGCAAATCTATTTTATTCACTTTAACTATGTTCTTATGTAAGACATCTAAATTATTTAAAATTATCTCTTTCTTTATTAATGACGCCATCGCACTACTATCTGTCAATGCTAAATATTCATTATTATTTAAATTAACTTTTATAAATGGTAATGTTGAAATTTGATTTCCTTGTTCTTCCTCTTCAAGTAAAAATTGTTCATCATTTTCATAGTTATTGTTAAAACACGTGAGGTTCTTATTTAAATTAACTAAAATTGAAGTTTTTTTGTATCTTCTGAGGACTCTTCATAACCCTCCGATTTTCTTGCATCGGTCTTCCTCTGTCATATTCGTTTTTAAATAATGTGTTAATATATTGTATTTGAGGATACATATTCTTATTTTCCTCCTGCTTTGATTTTTCCTGATTTTTCTCATTTACCATTGCATGATATATTTTCCTTTCATTGTTCTCATTATATCTGTCATTGTACTGTCGGTTATAATTATTATAGTTTCTATTCATATTGTTGTCATAAAATTGGTTATTCCTCCATCTATCTAAATTCCTATCATAATTGTAGTTAAAATTCCTTTCCCTTGTTCTTCCATTATTAAAATTATTTCTGCCTAAATTGAATTTATTTGGTTGTAAACCCTAAAATTTTCTTTTACTATAATTTTGAAAAGTGGAACCTTCATTTCTGTTATAACTCCTATTATTATTACCAATTGCCATATCATAATTCCTGACTATTTCTAAAAAGTCTTTCATTGTTTTAATGTTTTGGACCCCTACAGCTCTTGTTATTTCCCCTTTCAACTGTCGAGATAAATGTTGAGTTATCTCTTCCTCGGCCGGCGCGGGCAATATTCTACAAAATCGGTACGGAAGATTCACCTAGGCCGCTGCCCATGTCGCAACAAGATAATGCCGGCTAAGCATTTAGTGGAGCAAGGGAAGGTCCTTCACGAGATCACCTAAGGGCAACGGCCAGATGGGCGGTAAATAACAATAAAATTATATAGCGCGCCACCAAGTCTGTCTTTAAACATAACCGTCTCACCGGATCTGGACGGTTAGACGGGACGAGAAGTACACAGGGTACTACGTCAGGAAGGTACTCGAGAACTGTCGAGCTCGGATTACAAGTTCGGGAATGGAATACTTGAATTACTATGTCGGTACTCGCTGCCACTGCGGCGGAGTCGCCAGACCTACATGCAACGCTCTAACGTTCAAGCTTCGTCGTACATCAATCGTTACACTAAGATGCTTAACCTGGATAGAGCATGCACAGATCGAACACAATAATAAGTCCCTTATTCAAATATACATCTATTGTCTGACGTTACAAAGGGGCAACAAACACGTTACCGAAATTACTCTAGGCCTTAATTTATGGCCCCAGCTGGAGTGGCGCGTTACTTCTAATACACATAAAATGGTCAACACATACAACCGGCCTTGGTTTGCCCGTTAAGCGAACTACAAAAGGTTATTGACTAATTAAGTATAAAAGCGGCCAAAGCACATTGATTTACAGCGACTGTATCGCAAGGTTATGCTATACACAAAGCAAATGATTAATTACGAAAAAGAGCTGCCAAAGTCCATGAATTGACAGCAATAGCGTCGCTTAATTAGGCTACGCATAAAGCAAAGGTTTAATTACGAATACAAGCGTCCGAAGTACATGAATTTTGTAGCAACTGTATCGCAAATTTAGGTCATACACAAAGCAAATGTTTAGTTTTGAATGCCAGCGGCCGAAGTACATGAATTTACAGCAATAGCGGGAAGATTTAGTCACATAAATATCGGCGCATTAGTCACACCAACGGCGATCAGAAATGCAGCAATTTAGTAAATTAGCTTGGCTTTAAACCACATAAATGACAGTCCAGTCTCTCTGCGGGCAGTGAGTCATGCACAATAAGCTTAGCACATACACGAGTTAAGTTCAGGTCGCATGAAGGATAGTTAATAGGTTACACAATTATTTACAACGATACCTGTGTCTTTGACGTCTCTTGAGCGAAGCGTGGGAGGCTACCTGGCGATGCCTTCGACAGGGCCCTAGGTTTGAATGCGGGGGCGGTACGTGAGCATAATGGGCCGGGATTCGCCTTGGAATGGCATCAGTTGGGATGGGACTCGCACATGAGCCTGAAGCGACGATAAGATCGAGGAATCTCCACCCGTTCTGCCAGTGTAATGCCCGATTTAGCGGGAAAGAAGGGTAACCCTTATTCGACGATGCAGAACGAGGCCATCGGAATGCACCAAACACCCACGTAATCAACTATACTCAACACCCAACGCTGCGTGCGTTACAGTCAACCGCTCTCTGCGAACTCACTCTCGAAAGGCAAACACAGTTTTACAAACAACTTGCTGTAACAGCACGAACGGAATGCCGACGCCCCCGCGACAACCGCGGGAGCGTCGCACGAACTCTAACTGTTTGTTACTTGTTCGCTCGACGTCTCGGTGCTGAATCCCCAAAGCGACCGTTAGAAAAACTCGCGAGAAGCAAGCGCGTCATCAGGTGACTCTCAACAGCCAATGGCGAGGCGAAGTCTTAGGCGGCCGTAACTAGTTTTACCCGGGCTTAACGAGCACGTGTTTTATAAAGGGTGGCTTAAAACGACAAAAACGCGACAGCTGTGCCAATATACAGGGTGTTCGAATTCGAAAATTGTTAGAATATGTGATGAGAAGTTAGAAATGCTGGCAACGGATTTGAAATACAGACAGGCTGTACTGAAAGCTTAAATGATCAACTCTAATACTGAAGGCTGCAAAATGGCTTAACAATACATTTCACGCGTGCTACCTCTTTCCAAATATCGACCAGTTGTTAACTGAGTTCTAACTCGAGCTTTATGTGCATTACTCCAATACTGGTCCATGAATCTCTTCCTAAATTATTCATAATTTGTATATTTGAATTTTATGATACTATGTCAAACATCTGCATGACTTCTTAAGGTCATGTTAATTATTTGCAATCTTTTATTTTCATCAAATACTGACTTCATAATATCATCTAATTTCACTAGATATGTCATCGGTTGTTCTCCTAATCTTTCTTCAAAAATGGGTAACATATCTGCTTGTACCCCCATGTAATTTCCTCTTTGACTCCCATTTAAAATTTTCGTGCCACCTTGTATTCTCTTTAATTTGTCTTCTACCACTTTAAATTTTGTTGAATTATTTTCAGTTAACAAATTAACTTTCCTTACGTTGTTATCAATTTTTTCTTGCATCTCCATTCTGATTTGATCTACCTTTTTATCAATTAGATCAACTTTGCCATACACATCCTCATTCTGTCTTTTTATTCCATCTTTTATATTTGACTTATCCCCTCTACTTTTCCTTCCAACTCTTCTTTATTCTTTTCTAACTTGTCTTCCATGATTTATGTTAAATTTTCCTCTAGCTGTTTGTGTTCTTCCTGCCTTTCTCTTCTCACATCATTCTTAACTTCATCTTTATAGCTTTCTAGTGTTACACAAATGTTATTTTTTGTTCTTGCAGTTCTTGTTTATTCTCAAGTTGCACCTTATAAAATTCTTTTTTTAGCTCCTTCATTGACTCTTCCATCTTTTCTGCATGGGCTTTTTGTTTTTGCAACTTTTCTGCAGTTTTCTAAATAGCTGCTTGTAATCTGCATTTCTTTTCCTCAGCATCCTGCTTAATCTGTTCTCCCTTTCCTCAGCATCCTTCTTACTTTCCTCTGCCTTTTCCTCAATAGATTTCTGTAATCTGCTTTCTCTTTCTTCTGCTTTCTTCTCAGTTTCTATTAACTTCTCAGCAGTATTCTGTATCGAAACCTGCAATCTGTTTTCCCTTTCCTCTGACTTTCCCTCTAAATTCTGTAAATTTTTATGCAGATCTTTCTTATTTGATTGTTGTAAATCTCTCTTCGACTCTGCTGCTTCTTTCCACATTTGTTGCATCATTACCATTAACTGCTCTAGCTGCTCATCTCTACTTGTTTTCTGTTCTTCTACTTGTACTCTTACCTGATCACCTTGTATTCCTACCTCTTGCTGGACTTCCTTTATTTTTACCTCTGCACTGCTCGGCACTGCTTCCATCTCTTCTTGTCTTTCCGTTCTTTTACTCTTCCTCGTAACCCTGTTGTCTGCCATATTTTTAGTTTAAATTTTCAAAATGTATTTAATTTTATTAAAAAGCTTTATATGAAATTGTAAATCTTCGTGTTTTGTTCACAAATTTAACCTTTATACGATACTTTATTTATTATTATTGATGGCCCTGTTCTGTTATTTTATCAATCTCAAAAGAAATCAATTATGACGTTTTAAATTATGATTGCTTTTTTTACAGTCCTCTCTCTTAATTCACTATTAATAATGAACACACTGGTTATAAACTTGATTTATAATTTACAATCAATCCCCACAGTTAATTCGCCCCAAAATATAGCTTAAAAACTAACTAATAATCACAATTACAATAAGCCTCACGTTGGGCGCCATTAATAAGCAGTGGCTTATTTCGTTGAGACGCCTTTTATTTAATTACGTAATATTACCTCTACTATTTTCTTTCAAATTGAATGATTTAATTTGAATTTTAAATTTTATTTTGTTTAATAAATGTATTGCATTTGAGACTCTTAAAAGGGATGGTTAGTTAATCTAGTTGTTTGTTCTTTGAAATTTTATTTTTATAATGACTTTCAATTCTTGACTGACACTAACTGTCAGCTTGATTTTAAACAGTAATCAAACAATAATCAAACCAAAAATGACAAATATTCTTTCTACTCACAAATCATTGGCTCAATTCACTAAAGTACTGTGTTATATCAACCAAACTTACAAAGTAAGTGGTTACTATGATCGCTCTTTCTGTGTGTCTGTGCGTCTGTGTGTCTGTGTGTCTGTGTGTCTGTGTGTCTGTCGCACGGTTCCCGTTAAGGCAGAATACAACTGATGGTGGATTCATATGTATTTTTGTCCCCTGAATCCGAATCCACCACTGGCTTTTCGATATCTCAACCCGTTTTCGAAATATTCGACTTTAATGTTCGAATTTTCACATTTTAGGCTTTAATATCACTTTTATGTAGTTTTCTCTCCTGATTCCAAATATGTCACTCATTTCACGATATCTTGAATAGTTTTCGAGATATTTGATTTTTTTAAAATCCGAATTTTCTTTTGTAAGTTTGGTTTTCAGCCGTACATGCACGGCTAAGCTTTTTTTCACTCGTTTAATTGTCTTTTATTCAATATGCTTCTATAGGACTAATTAAGACCAACCTGAATTCCTCTTAATTTCACTGCTAGTCACCTCAAAACACTACTGCTCCCGACGTTCACAGCTCAGCTCATCGACAGACCAGCCTCGACGCTCCGTCAACCGTTTAACAAACTCTAACCTGTCAAAACCCTGACTGCTTGCAGATATGGTCCTGTTCCTTGCACTCTTGCACGCTACTGTCAACCTAACAGCTTCCTGGTAAGTTCCCACTTACAGATGGTACCCAAACTAATCTTCTATTTTCCCCAGCTCCTACTTTGTAGTAATCAACCAAATAAAACAGTCCAAATCAATCAGTTACATAGGCAACTCCCTTCAAATGATCGACTCGTTCTCCGTACAATCACCAAACCCACTAATTAATATAAATTATTCCTTGTATGTATTAAATAATCCAATTCCATTTAAATATTATTATTTTCTTCTTAGTTGTATCTAGTTAAACCATATTCCATACTCTATTCAATGACTGTATACTTGCATTACTTCATAATTATATTTACACTTATTTTCACCTCGCAGATTTGTTAACACCTTTTTATTTGTATTAGATCAAATCAGCAACACAAATAAAGGCAAAATTTCTAGTTTTTTATTTAATTTCAAATAATTTTTCCAAAACACATCTACCTTTTAAGTTTGTTATTTTTACTTTCTTTTAAACAAAGTTACTTTATGCTAGTTACAATTATTAATACACTTTTTTAAAGTTTAATAATATCTGTTATACCTACTACATTCTATTTTCTAATAGGAATCATATTTGTCACATGTAACATTAGCTTATTTTTCAATATTAACTTCCACCACCTTGATTGAATACTCAATTGCTATTATTTTTTAAAATAAATTGTCAATTGTCTCAAATTTAACTTCCATTACTCAAATTCGACTAAACAAATAATCTTTTTCAAAACTTTTCTAATTTGATTGTATTAATCTACCAAATTTACTTATTTTAATTTTTATTTAACAACTGATCTTTGTGTATCATAACAATATATGGTATCAGAAAATATGAGCATATATCTCATAAACTTGCTGATGTTGGTTGGGTGACTATGAAAAACCGTAGATTATTAAAATTTTAAAGTTTTTTTCATCGAATTTTGACAACTAAAGCTCCCGAACTGATGTACATAATATCTCAACAAGATTTAGAGATCTTATCTCGCCACCTCTCCACTCTTCGGTTCTATATGAGCGATCATTTTCCTTTCAAATATATATTATGTGTAATAGACTTTCAAATACGATAAGAATCTTCACTTTAAAAAAATGGGCTACATTGCGCTTGGAATTGTTTGAGAAACAGTGTAATAACTAGATTTTCATTATTGTTTGCGTTTCATATATGCATATCGAGTTCGATAGTGATGCATTACTAAAGTGTAAACTTTTGGTGTATATAGACATCACATAAATTAGTTTGTAAGTTAGAGTAGGCAGATACTTTTATAAATTTAATTAATTGAGGAATAGCAATTGCTGATCTGAACCTCGCCCTCTGGGTCTCTGCTTTTAATTAGCAACGTCTACGGTTCTATACATGATTGTTGTGTTTTTTTCTATTGTTATTTGTTGATTATTGCGGGAGAATAAAGAAATTTATTATTATTATTATAGCAGGTGCAGAAAGTGGTAAATAAATTCATAAAGACAGACCACCTGATAATAAATGTCGACCTAAATACAAGAGTAGATCATCCCATCGCAAGGGCTGTAGGCACATATGGAAAAAACACAATAAATAATAATGAACAGGAATTACGACAGTTCTCTACTTTCCGCGAACTAAAACTAAGCAACACATTTTTCAAGAAAAAGGACCTACACAATTGGGATTATTTAGCTGACAATACGTTTCCATAGTTACTATTGGAAAAAATGACAATTGTTTGACATAAATTTGCACTAGTCGAAACGAGCCTATTTTGTTTTGTAGGCAACAAATGGAGTATTCAACTACTAGCTAGCTTTCTGACGCCAAGATGTTTATGTAAAATATTATTCACTGCGGAGGATTCAATCGTTTGTTCTTCCTGGATCTCCCTATACATGATATTTCGATTTGAATGGTCGCATCGCAGGTGTGCCCGGTCGTGCTCTTTAACTCCAGAACGTAAAAGTAATATTTTGCACATAGCTCAGGTTTTTACCCTTGACAAAAATAGCATATTTTGGACACAACATATACAGGGTAAACATCTTTGATATTTAAAAAGTTTTTAGTTTCAAAACTTCCACTTTCGAGAGAAGTTCTGAATAAAGCACTTTACAAAATTTTTATTATGTAGTTGAAATAATCAGATTTAGCTTATTTTCCATTTCAAGTATATTGTAGTGACTCTTCTACATTAGAACGGTTGTGTTATGTTATAATTTACTTAAACTTTAGTTTATTCTCAATCATTTTTTAAAATTGAATTTTAATTAACTCATTTGCCCTTTTATAATTATGGATTGTCAAGATTATTAAACTGCTAACTCCGGTAGCAAAACACTTGACTGAAACACAGGTCGGCTTCCTTATAATCTAGACCGCTTCTATTCTGAAATTTGATTTTCTTATTTTATGACAAATTATTTTAGTGCAAAATTAATTACAAATACTTTTTCGTTACATTTTTGTCATTCAACAATATCAAATGGTAAGTACTCCCTTGATTAAAATTATCTCACTTTACTTTTTCTATATTTTCTTTCAGTTTTTATTTAAATACCTGTATTATGTCACCTGTTATTTGACTTCACACTTTCATCTACCAATCCCAATGCATCCTGCAATCTCACCAAGATCTCCCAACTTCCAAGCCAATTCCTGCACGAACTCCGCCAAAAAAACCTGGATCCTCAAAGACGTCCTGGCCAAAACACGACAAGGCACCTACCAACCCTCTCTAGTAGCACTGCCAGCAGCCAAACACCATCCACGTCGTCCTGCTTAAATCCTCAAGCTTCCGACGACCTAGTATCACGAACCTCGGCTAGTTGCAAGTTATAATATGTCACTTCAATGACAAGGTTGTCAAATTAGTATTCCTTTAGATGAAAACCTCCTGTCCATCTCATAAAACGCTCAGTCTGTTAAAAATCTCGATGTAAACCACTTCAAATAAAAACCATTCTTTGTTACCCAATTCAGATGATGCAATGTAATTTGACAATAAACTCAGTTCAGAATCCCCTTCCAGAAATTTGCTTTTGTAGATTATAACTATATTACTTAGGCGTTCTCACCACATCCATTTATTTTAATCCTCTTCTTCTTCACAGCTTTTAGTATTTTGGAGTTTACTTTTTATTTACACCACGAAAATTTTAGTTTAATTTATAACCCTTTTATATTCCAAACAGCTTTTTAAATCTTTCATAACGGGTTTATTTTCCTAATTTTAACCGCATACAAGCTGTACTACATGTTTTTATATCAAATTCTTTTTACTTCCTCATAAATAATAATAAATCAGAGTCCAACACCTTATTATATTTGTCTAATACCCACTATGTTAAATCGTATATCTCGAAAAAGTATTTGCCATGTATTCCTCTTTTCATCTCAGGTAATTTAAATTATGTTAAAATCCTACTGTTTCTTATGTAGCTTCATTCAATTGAATTTTAAATTCTATTTCAATTCTTTACCAAATATATTTTAATAATTTTGACATCCATTTCATACTTAACTTCATCTTTGTAATTTTTAATACTGTATTCTCTTAACCTTATTAATCCGATTTTAAATCCCTGTAGCAAGACCATAACAATATTTTCAAAACAACATTTTCGACTCTCTGAGAAACTTTAATAGTGATGAATTAAGTCGATATGCAAAAAATTAATCATATGTAAAACGATTTCAAAGTTCAATAAATACTAGAAACATTAACGTTTTAAACAAGTTACGTACTTCTAATAGCCTGGACTTGAAATGCTATTGTGACTCAAATTAAAATTTTAGAATTTTTAAATTTTCATTGTTGCGCTTGAGATCTTGTTGAGTGCGGGTGTGTCAAGTTTGCACTACGATAACAAGAGGCCAAGAACGCTGTCTGGCGATAAATCGCCAACTATTTAACTTGAGTTTTTGAACTAGTTTAGTTTCAAGAATTTAAATTTAAATTTGAAAAATACGGTCAAAGCGCATTCCCGCCTGGGCAGAGCGCTACTAATCCAGCCGTCAAAATAAAAACGGATACGTTATCACCACCTTTAAGTGATGTACAAAAACGCTACCTCCGGTCTCATGATGACTTAATCACACAGAATCGTTATCACATTTTAGCTACACATAAAGATGTTGTAGAAAACCAAGATTCTGAGAT
Organism: Agriotes lineatus; assembly: GCA_940337035.1. Taxonomy (NCBI): domain Eukaryota; kingdom Metazoa; phylum Arthropoda; class Insecta; order Coleoptera; family Elateridae; genus Agriotes; species Agriotes lineatus. Next base: position 23,590 of record CALNHX010009550.1, on the reverse strand, counting down.
GCTCAGCGAGAGCGATCAAAAACCACCATAAAACGACAGTAAAAATAAAATTCCACCTATTTTGCTTCATAATGTTAGTAACTACCAAGAAATTTTAAAAGACATCAAAACGATTGCTAAAAGTGAATTTAAGACTGAATACAAAACTAAACATTTGAAAATTAAAGTGAACTCAATTGACGATTACCGCTCGCTGACTAAATACTATTTGGAGAATAAACTTGAATACCACTCATATCAGAACCCCAACGATAAGCGCTTGAACGTTGTCATAAAAAATGTACCTGTATCACTAAGTAATCGGAAAATCCATGATGAATTAATAAACTTAAAACTAGCAGTTATCAGTGTTACCAGACTTTTTGCCAGGGGAAAACAGCTGTTACCAATATTTATTTATTTATTTATTTATTTATTTCGCACTCAGCCAACAGCCGTTAGGCCAATTATAGGCGTCGCTGTGCAGTTATGAGGACTTCCAACTCCACTAACGACTGCCATGATGTTGTATGACCGCCGAGACCAACTTTTTTCCGTGATAGCCGTACCACGAGGCGCCGAGAGATGCAGCCGTGGAACTCCCATCCAAGTTGTGACTAGAGAGAGCGTTACTTAACTCTGCTGATCGAACGTGGACGCTTGTTCAAGCTACACCACTCGGGACCATATGCGCAATTCGTCTTACAGCTAATGAAACAGCAAACGAGATTTACAAAGTCAGCTACCTTTTCTCATGTAAAGTTACAGTTGAACCTAGAAGAAAACAGCGCAACACGAAGAAGTGGCGCATATCCAACAATAACACCTGGCATGTCTGTGAAGTTGGCCAAACCCAGACAAAGATTTAGTAATACTTTAAAGGAAATCGTTTGTTTATCGTTTGTTTACGTTTGCTTAGCTATTTTCAGCGTTTGTTTACACCTCTCTATACTATAAGAAGCACCCCTATTTGGGTCGGGTCAATTTCACGGCAGCCAAACCCAAAATGGTAAATTGACAATTTTTTGGTAGGAATCGTTTGTTTATCGTTTTTTTACGTTTGTTTAGCTATTTTCAGCATTGGTTTACACCTCTGTATACTATAACTAGCACCTCTATTTGGGTTGGACCAAATCCAAAATTATAATTTGGTCATGTCTTAGTGGGAATAGTTTTTTTTTTGCGTTTGCCTTTGTTTGTTTAGCTATTTTCAGCAATTGTTTACATCTTTCTATACTATAGGTAAACCCATATTTGGGACGGGCCAACTTTACGACAGCCAAACCCAAAATGATAAATTTTAATACGAACATTTTCATCATGTGATTAGAATGTTGAACAATGACATTTTATTATTAAAGCAATAATAACACAAATTAGTTTACTTTACAATGACTATACTGACAGAAAGGACGTAGTGTTTTGTTTCTGGTGCAATTAGTTGAGATTCCATGAAAGGCGCTATTTTCACCTGATTATGAAAAGTTTTGGTTAAATGATTTCCTATAAAACTTTAAATAAAGTTTTTATTACAGTTTTTAATACTAAAGCTTAATATTAGGTCTTTAGTGTAACCCAATCAGAAAATCGAGTTTTCGCATATGCTGAATTTAAGATGAGATTCTCTATATACCAAGACAACTCGATTATATTGTTATGAGTTGATTGAGTCCTTGCAATTGAAGACAATTCTTGAACGGGGATCCAAGTATAAAATAATATTTGAATAAGAAATAAAAGTGGTATTTGGTTTTTTATAAAGAATATGTAATAAAATAAGGCAAACTACAGGATAGTTTGTACAAAACTGAAAGAATAAGACTCTTCGAATATTTACAAGTAAATATTGTGAAATTAAACTAATATGTGATTAATTTTAATATCTAGAAAGTGTAAGTTAGAAAATGAAAAATATAGCATGTAACCATAGGTTTGGATATTAAGAAAAATAACAACTAAAAGTTCACTTGAAAAGTATGAAAATTTAAAAGTGTTAAACTGTGTGCTGAGAGTTAATAAAAAATAAATAGTGGTCTGGAACAAGTTTTTATAAGAATAAAATATAAAATAAAACGAAGGACATGGATGGAGCTACTAACAATATAAACGGAGATGCCCGCAATAGCGAATTTTGGAGGTGAGCTGGGTACTTGACCATTCCTGGAGTGCAGTCCGCTGTATATTGGGTGATGTTGGCAGAGCTGCCAGGGACATACAATTGGAGTTAGCTGTATTAATGGATGGCGAAGATGTACCTACCTGTACCTGCTATCTAGCTTCAGAGGTGCTGTATAGAGTGCAAAAGATACAAGACCAAGGTCCAGTAAAGATGACATTGGTGTGGTGAGTGACCGGTGGCAGTCTCAGTTTGACGTAATAAAAGGTGGAAATGCAGATAGCGTATCTGGTATAAAGGCGTTGAAGGAGTAAGATAATAAACAATACAAGAAAAGTAATTACCTATTTAATTAATAGCTATTATAATTTAATGTAAGGATATTTGATTAGATAATTTGTCAATTTGTTTACGTTCTTAATTGATACAAAATATATTTTTGATCATATTATTTAAAAAGAAACCAAATGTCATTTAATACAATTAATCAACTAGCCTGAGATAGTCAAATGTTCTAAGTAGTTAGTTAAAGTATAGCTATTTAAGTAACAAGGAATGTAAGAACCTATTAACATTTGAGGTAGGCAAGCACAAGCCAAGGCGAAGCCGCGGTTGGTTGCCTTCCGAAAATGTTAATAGGAGATACATTCAGAGTTATGTTGTTTAATTTTTCCCGCTGCTTATCGAACTGTCACAAGGATTAATTTTCGTGAGTCCTGTTACCTGCGAGTGTCATATGTCACATAAACACTTGCAATTATAAACAAAACGTTTTGTAACGTTTCACTTTCTTACTAAGAGCATTAAAGTTTACGTTATGCAATTTCTAGATCCTTGTGAAGGGCTCCAAACGTTTTGTTACAGTATCAAATTGATTTAACGACACTCACGGATGAGCGAGTGCCGAATGCAAAACAAGTCTGGGAAATGTGCACACCTACCCCGGAAATCGTAAGAAACAGGCTAAAAGCCGCGGCTGAAATACGCTCAGGGAGAGGGCGTAGTCCTAAACGAGACACCACAGGGCAAGCGTGGCGATATGTATAAGGTGTTACAAAAGAAATAGGGCCAAAAGCAAGTGGGTTTTGCCACTAGCTGGGAGAGGGGAAAAATATAACAGTAACATTTAGCGCTTCTGGCATTTATGTGCTACCAATGTTAACTTTTGCCCGCAAACGAATGAACCCTCAGCTACAAAAGGGAGGTCCGCCAAGTTCTCTGTATTGTTGTTTTGATAAAGGCTGGATAACAAAAGAATTGTTTTTGCAATGGTTGTAACATTTTCAGAAATTTGTGAAATCAACTATTGATGATCCAGTTCTTTTAGTTATGGATAACCATACAACTCATTCCATTTTGGAGGTTTACAATTTTTGCAAAGCAAATGGAATACTGCTATTAACTATTTCTTCGCATACCTCGCATCGACTGCAACCCCTAGATGTAACTTTTTGTTCCTCTCTAAAAATGGCAATTAACATTGAATGCGACCAATAATTGAGGATGCATGCGCATCAGAAAATTACAACATTTGAAATAAGCGAGTTATTTAATAAAGCATACAGCAGAGTTGCCACTCCTGAAAAAGCCATAAAAGGTTTCCAGATCACTGGCATTTATCCTTTCAATCCAGAAGTATTCACCGACGATGATTTCGCTCCAGCGGAATTATACAATAACCAAACCTTAACTGAAGAACCCATCCTATCCAGGCCAAGATTCGACGTACAGAATCAGATAATTATTCGAGAAAAAACTTCAGAACCCACGAATGAAACAGAAAGGGGCGAACGTTCATTTTTCGAAATATGACCACTACCAGGCACGTCAACATCTGTTACAACAACTCGAAAACGACAATCTGAGAACAACACATTAACAAATTGTCACCTCAACTCCCAATAAAAGCAATTTAGAAGAAAAAGGAAATAAGAAAAAAGAAAGACTTAGTATTAAGCTGAATTCGATAAAAGGTACCAAAAAAAGAATTTCCGTAAAAGACAATGCCACAGAAAACGATAAACTCCAAGGCAAATCACACAGAAATAAAAGAATATTATTACTTACAAGATATTCCAAAACGCAGACTTATAAAGAAGTGAGCTCAGATGAAGACGACGTTGATGAAGTAAGCGACAAAGAAATGAATGAAGACATATGTTTGGTGTGTGAGGAATTTGGAAAGAATAATAAATTATGGTTAATGTGTGCAGTGTGTCGCAACTGGGCGCATGCGGCCTGTGCCGATACAGAAAAAAGGAAAGATTTTATTTGCGATTTTTGTACATAATTTAGTGGCCAACGTGACTCCATATACCATAGGCTATTGGTAACCTACTGGCTAACATTACCCCAGATACGTGGGGTAATTATGGCCAACCAAACTTTTTTTTGTATGGATTCATATTTTTAAATATTTGTTTTTCAATAATTTTAATAATAAAATATATCTTCATATTAATTGTATTCACAAAGCAACCACTAATAGAGGAGTTTCTTAAATGCACCTGTCAAATAATTGTTAGGGACTGGCCCACCCGTCGGAGGGCGCTAGTGTCGCCACTCGACAAGGTTGTGAACCAAACTATAATTAATGATGGGTCGGTATGTGAAGAAGTGTTGTTTCAAATTGTGCCGATTTAGGGTAGGAGACACAAATTTCACAAAGGCATAAAAAACCTACTAATAGAAACGTTTTCTGAATGCATCTGTCAAATCAAATAATTGTTAGAGATTGGCCCACCCGTCAGGAGGCGCTGATGTCACCTGTCCGCTTTTTGAAAAGTGCGTAAATAGTAAATTCATACGTCAAACTGACACCGACAAATCATTTAAAATGCGTGAAAAGCATTTTGAACCAAAGTAAACTGTTGCAATTGAGCACGACTATTGTAAGATTGACAATACTTATTAAACAATATTGCTATTTGAATTACTTAAAATATATTTGTTATTCGCAAATATTTTGTTTGAATTTTCCATAGGTAATTATTGTAAACTTCAGAACCTACAAAGGTTTTGCATATTCCGATTTATGCGGTTCAAAACTTTAAAATTGAGATTCTGATGAAGGCAAATTATGTATATGCAAAATTTGTATTGGTGTTGACGGCATATTTTTGATTAATCCAAATATCGCAGTAATGGCGTATTTAAATTTTGCCGCCTTGCTGGAATAGTTTCTGGCCAACCCGTTGTAGGGCCCTGAAACTTTTTTTCGTACACTAGCATTGAAAGAGCTACTTTGCCGTACAATTTATTAAGCAGAAAGTTGCACTTTGCGGTATTCGTACGGCAAAGTAGCAGTTTGCCGTACGAATTTTACATTTTCTTAGTTACAACACTTATAAAACGTTAAGTTACGTTACATTACTCTACTTATTTGCTATATACGAGGATAAATTTAGTATTTCGTTTTGTATGCTAGTGTACGAAAAAATATTGTACGAAACCCGTATGAAAGTGGCTTTTCCATACTCGTCTCGAAATTCCGGACTCGGCCTAACGGCCTCTTCCGGAAACATCTCATTCGTACTGAAAAGCTCCACTTTCTATACCTGTAACGTAAATTACTATTAAAAAGAAATTTTACCAATACCTAACATGTTATTGAATAAAATGCTAAGGGGGCCGCCAGGGCTGTTTTCTCTACTTCCATGGTTAAAAGTAAATTGAACACAATAATTTCAAAATGTTGGTTTATATAATCATTCAAAACATTCAAGTACTTGGGTATAATCAGGGAAAAGTAATCCTAATTCCTGTAACTAATTTAAACTTTCTAGATTTGGAAGATTATATATTTTCAGTTTTATTGGCATGCAAGTATGTACATAGGTATTTGGTATAATTAAGGAAAACTAATCCTAATTCCTGTAACTAATTATAAATTTAGAATAAATTTGGGTATTTTGATGTAGAGGTTCTCCTAGCTGATTAGTTTCGAGGGGTTATTTTTTCGGGGGTATTTTTTTTCGGAGGCATTTTTTCCGAGGGTATTTTTTCCGGGGGGTATTTTTCCGGGGGTATTTTTTCCGGGGTGTTTTTTTCGGGGATATTTTTTCCGTCACCCTATCGCCACATATACCCCCTTGCTAGTGATTGACTATTACATATATTATGCAATGGTTTAATGCCCACAACAATTCTGGTTGCCTAACCAACACGAAAATGAAAGAATTCAAAATGAGCACATCATTAATGTTTCATTTATTGCAAGATAAAGTCAGTATTTTAGACTAATAAATGTACGTAATATGATTAGCAGTAACTATAATCTGATTGAGAAAGGTTATCATTAGCTAAGGCAGAATAAAAACATTTTAGTTCTTAAGTAAAAACATTATATCAAAACTTATTTCATAATACAATTGTAAAACTCAGTTGCTAGGAAACGAAATATTCAATTGTTAAAAAATATGGAAAAAACAAGCCTTGTAAAATTGTGCTGTGTGCAAGAGTTGCTTAAGTTTCATATACATTTTCAAATACAAAAGTTTTTTGTGTGAGCCAAAAAGTTATTTTTAATATTCACCAATCGGCAGAGTGTAGTTGTATAACGTTTCTGTCGTAGTAACAGATCACAGTGAAGAAGGAGAATCTCTGCAAGAATTGACCAGGTGCGTTCTACAGCGAGGTCAGTTTTCGGGCAAGTTTTCGAATAGCTGGAAGCATCCGCCAGCAAGAATTGTGTGTACTGCGTGCTGGGGAATCCTTTATCGAACCCTATATTGAGAGATTCGGAGCAGAAAGCCGCCACAAAGTTTATAATTGCCGTCGTGCCGTTTGATTTTGTGATGCAGCTTACAAAGCTGCAGCTGCAAGATAAATTTCACAGGGAAGCAATTGGAGAAGGCCCACTAGCTTTGGGTTTTGTAACGAAGGATGGCGAACGGCGGCTCTTACCTGTTGGCGAAAGTTGTATTAGGTATTTTTAAAGCTGGTAAATATCGGCCTAGGTTGGCTAACTCGTCGAGAGGGTCGGGGCTCCAGCAAAGCTGCAAAAAAAACTAAGGGAGAGGGCGCCAGGTCCTCGACGCAGACAAATCCTTGGATCGAACAACTCCAAGGTTAGAGACATATCAAGCCAATCAATATAATACCATAAACAATAACTAGTAACGAGGTTTATTTCTGGTTCTATAGTGCTAACCCAAATCACAACATAACAAACTTATATGAATACACGACAACAATACATATAACCATTAAAACAATATCACAAATATCTAATAAATATCACAAGTTTGACTTATAAAAGAGGGTAGTACTGCATACACTACAATCAGTCAAAGGGGCGTTAGATCCTTAGTAGCCACTAAGTTATACCTATTCAAATACCAAGTCAAGAAATTCAAAAGTATAACTATTTTCCAATACAGACGCAGTCTCCGTGAAGCGGAGATCCACACCTCGCGTGGCATGACTAGATAAATCTGCAATCCAATATATAAAGCTTAAAATGATTACGTAGCATCTGTGAAGCAGAGCGCGGGACTTGGGGTACGAACAGCGCAAGTCTAAAAAGATGCCAACGATCAACCCCGAGAGTTGGCTTACTAAGTCGAATTTACAGCAAATAAAATTTAGACGGGGCGGTACATGCAATTTATGAGATATCACCAGGGGTGCTATGACCTATAAGAAATTCATATTAGGTTCTGTGATATATCAAGCAATTCACTTGCGTTCAGTTCTAAACCGAATGAAAAAGTTAATACTCCCGCGGGCCGTAGCATAGCCACAACACATAATTGACACAAATCGTATTGCAAAATGAGATTCTAGGTTAAAATACTACTACGATGTTTCGTACGGGTAAAGTGATTACTTGAGCTGCCGAGCAGTGCCGTGCGGGTGAAAGTAGCAAGCAGGCAGTTTGCTGAGCAGCAAGGCCAGGTGCGAGCCATGGCGAAGCCTCGCAACCGGCGGCGGAAGATCCGAGCTCTATGGGCATCGATAGCCTAAGGAGCAAATAGTTAAAACAGGGTTAGCACATCTCACACGTGCACAACATAAACTCCAAGTGGCAGGAATGGTCCCACGCAGTAAAAGGACTCCGGAAAGTATATTTTTATATTTATATTATATTTTTTATATTTATATCGCACTCAGTCAACAGCCGTTAGGCCAATTATAGGCGTCGCTGAGCATTTATGGGGACTTCCAACTTCACTAACGACTGTCATGATGTTATGACCGCCGGGATCAACTATTTCCGTGACAGCCGTATCACGAGGCGCCGAGAGATGCAGCCGTGGAACTCCCATCCAAGTTGTGACTAGAGAGAGCGTTACTTAACTCTGCTGATCGAACGTGGACGCTTGTTCAAGCTACACCACCCTGTACCAGTATAAAAATAATGCCAAGTGGTTACGTAATAAAAAGGCTAAAAATACAAATTTCCAAGTATATTACGGAGCTAAAAAGAGGAAACCGCAACAAACCTTGAGTTAGAGAGTAGCCTAACGTGCAGTCCAGAACGCAGAGCGGGGCCCCAATCAAATCTGTCAAAGACGCAGCGAACGCCGACAGCATCACACAAGCCACTAAGCCGTTCAAAGGGGTTACGATGCCTTATAAATCCACCCACAATGGAGTTAGCTATAACCAAAGCTAACGAAGCAAGGTCCCCGTGAGAAGCGACCAACTTATTCGAACCAGGACTGGAATGGAATGGCCGAAAATTTGCCCAAAAACAGTCTAATTCAACTTATCAAAAGTTCCAAAATTTTAAAATAGACCATCAGAAGAACTGAAGAATGCAAAGTGTGGTTTAAGTTGATAAAGATAACTGTAGCTTGTTCAAAAATTGTTAAAGATGTTAATAGGGTTGCCTAACCAGTTAGGTAAAAGTGTACTGGATATTTAAGAATAAATGGGAATAGTGGAATCTAATAAATTATTTGAAATATTGCATGCAAACCATATATATAATACACATATATTGCTAGTAGGGCCTGGAAACGTCAGAAAACATTACGGCGCCGACATAGTCTCACTTAGAGTATAACGCGTCTCGTGCGCATGCGTGAGAATTCGAACTCCGCCTTTAAAAGCGAATTTTAAACTTGCCCGCTTCCCCATTGGCCGGACGACGCCGCCGCGCTTGCACACAGCTCATCATTATACATTGAAGAGTTGGTTGTCTGTCTCACTTCCTTGGCCAGTTTCCCACTCATAGCCGCTAGCAATATAGTAAGTATTAGATATATGATGCAAACCTACAAATTGAGCGTAACAAATCCATCAAGAATAAACATTGCACGAGAGGTTGAACGTGATTCCAGCTACGTAGATTTATCCAGGGTCTTATAATCGAGGCAGCGTCCTTTGATTTTGCGATTTGGACCAGAAATTTGGAGCGTTTTGCAGGAAGTTCAACAAATGCATGCGTTCTTGCGTCACTGAAACAAAACCAGGTTAACCGGAAATTGCATCATATTATTTGCATTGTATTTACCTGGTGTGAATTTGGCCATTTTTGGTGTTTTGTCTTCAAATTATGCTAGTTTTGTAGAAGCAATCCATATTTGTTTTGATGTTACTTTGAAGGTTAAAGCTGTCAGATACGAATTCAAGCAATTGCCATACGAGTTAATCTGTCCTAGTCAAAAGTAATTATAATACAAGCATTAAACCTACCCCGTTAACTAGAGTTTTTGTCGTGCTAGACCGGAGCTTTATTTTATTTGATTGCAAATGAATAAAATAGAAAGAGCAATAAACCGTTTATTTTGCAAATATTAATTATAACATCATTTTAGTAAACCCAAGGGCACACACAAGGGTTCTTGATTAAAACTATTTTATTGTAACTTGTGGTGATTTGCCCTAATTGTTTTTTTTTATTTAGAAGATTTTTTGGTAGGGCTATCATTACAATATACCTAGTTACTTGTCAGGTTAAGATCATGGTACAGAAACATTATATACAAGAAAATGGAAAAAAAACATATTTGCAGGTAAGACATATCTAGAAACACAAAATATTCACACAAAAACCAAATACATAGTGGGCCAAATCAACCGGTACAAAATTTAAATAATCGTATTTCCAATACTAATTAGTGAATTCAAATGTTTCTTCGAAAAACGAGATGCTTACACTTTGGAGATTAAAAATATATCTTATTTGCAATACTACAACGTTTCAGTTCGATCTTTTTTTACTTTAAAAGAAGGTCATGCAAAAACGGGAGTTTTTAATAAAGTCTCGACGCTTTAATGTAAAATTAAATCTGTAAAAAAATTAGTAGGCAATGACTTTTGTTTTATTTGTTTGGTCAATCTCAGTTTGTATCTGTCATTTTACTTTTAATTGTTGCTTTAATCGAAGTCCTGAATAAAATGGTACGCTTAACTAAAGGCGCAAATCGCTTTTGCGATTTGACGCTGGCGAAGACGATTGCAAGTAATTGTTGATGAAAATGGTGGAAGTATGGAACCATATTTTTAAATACCATATTTAATAACTATTTAGATTATATAATAGTCATTTGAAAATATTAATGACTTACGAATATACGAGGCTATAAATCTGTACCGCTTTTTTGATCCACTATGTATATACAAAAATTCATTACATGCTAAAATGGGAAATGCAGAATTATTTATATGCGAGCACTGAGCATTGTTATCGCGAACACTAAACCCACCTGAAGTCGTTCAGGCAACCGAACCTTTCTACCTAAACGCGTGGCTGGCGTCTCCGTAGGTCGATGATCCTCTGGTTGTTGCTATATTGAGGTGTTGTGTTCCTCCTTGGGCTCGTTTTCCTGCTGCATAATGTACGCTGGCTTCAGCCGATCAATAGAAATAGTGACGTTCTTACTTTTGAGGGCAACGGTAAACGGTTTCGTTGTTTCTATTGATCACTGGTTGTGGGCCTTCGAACGGTGGTTGGAGGGCTGCTTTGGGAGCGTCGTGGCGGATGAAAACGAACTTCGCGGATGCTAGGTCCTTTCATGCCGCGTTCCGGTGATCGGGCGAAGCTTTTCGAAATGTTGCCGCAAAATCCGACGTTTAACTACTTCCGAATGCTCTTTTTGTACGCGGGACCAGAAAGTCTGAAGGTAGTCGCAGGGGCTCGCCATAGAAAGTTTTGCGATGGTTGCTTCTAGATCCTCACGCCAAGCTGAACGAATTCCCAGTAGTATGGCAGGTAATATTCCGGTATAATTGTCTGTGAAATGGCACCGAATAGCTGTCTTCAATTGTCTGTGGAAACGCTCTATTAAACCTTTAGTTTTTGATAGTAGGCGGTTGTTCCTAGCAGAAAGTAGAGTTTTTTGAAAAGCTGTCACTCAAATTGACGTCCCTGGTCCGTTGTAATTCGGAGCGGCGTGCCGAATCCTGCTATCCATCCGGTGCAGAAAGTTCGCTCAACTGTCGCAGCTTCAATGTTTTCCATCGGAAAGACTTCAGGCCAGCCGGAAAACCGATCGATACAGGGCAGGGACCTCGACTAGTTGCAAGTTATAATATGTCACTTCAATGACAAGGTTGTCGAATTAGTATTCCTTTAGATGAAAACCTCCTATCCATCTCATAAAACGCTCACTCTGTTAACAATCTCGATGTAAACCACTTCCAATAAAAACCATTCTTTGTTACCCAATTCAGATGATGCAATGTAATTTGACAATATAAACTCAGTTCAGAATCCCCTTCCAGAAATTTGCTTTTGTAGATTATAACTGTATTACTTAGGCGTTCTCACCACATCCATTTATTTTAATCCTCTTCTTCTTCACATCTTTTAGTATTTTGAAGTTTACTTTTTATTTACACCACGCCAATTTTAGTTTAATTTATAATCCTTTTATATTCCAAATAGCATTTAAATCTTTCATAACGGGTTTATTTTCATAATTTTAACCGCATACAAGCTGTATTACATGTTTTTATATCAAATTCTTTTTACTTACTCATAAATAATAATAAATCAGAGTCCAACACGTTGTCTATCACCCACTATGTTAAATCGTATATCTCGAAAAAGTATTTGCCATGTATTCCTCTTTTCATCTCAGGTAATTTAAATTATGTTAAAATCTTACTGTTTCTTATGTAGCTTCATTCAATTGAATTTTAAATTCTATTTCAATTCTTTACCAAATATATTTTAATAATTTTGACATCCATTTCATACTTAACTTCATCTTTGTAATTTTTAATACTGTATTCTCTTAACCTTATTAATCCGATTTTAAACCCCTGTAGCAAGGCCATAACAATATTTTCAAAACAACATTTTCGACTCTCTGAGAAACTTTAATAGTGATGAATTAAGTCGATATGCAAAAAATTTATCATATGTAAAACGATTTCAAAGTTCAATAAATACTAGAAACATTAACGTTTTAAACAAGTTACGTACTTCTAATAGCCTGGACTTGAAATGCTATTGTGACTCAAATTAAAATTTTAGAATTTTTAAATTTTTATTGTTGCGCTTGAGATCTTGTTGAGTGCGGGTGTGTCAAGTTTGCACTACGATAACAAGAGGCCAAGAACGCTGTCTGGCGATAAATCGCCAACTATTTAACTTGAGTTTTTGAACTAGTTTCGTTTCAAAAATTTAAATTTTAAATTAAAAGAACACGGTCAAAGCTCATTCCCGCCTGGGCAGAGCGCTACTAATCCAGCCGTCAAAATAAAAACGGATACGTTATCACCACCTTTAAGTGATGTACAAAAACGCTACCTCCGGTCTCATGATGACTTAATCACACAGAATCGTTTACACATATTAGCTACACATAAAGATGTTGTAGAAAACCAAGATTCTGAGATGCTCAGCGAGAGCGATCAAACACCACCATAAAACGACAGTAAAAATAAAATTTCACCTATTTTTTCAGATACATGAATTTTAATTCCGATACCTCAATTAAATACAAAAAAAGCGTAGTTAACAGCTTGGTCGACCGAGCTATCAAACTATCTTCACAACAATTTCATAAAAAAAACCTAGAAACCATTACTAACATTTTAATATTAAATGAATATCCAATTTATTTTATTAAAAAACAAATTAAATATCGAATCAATACAATTAACAGCCACAATAAATTTAATCAATCAATAGCCCTACAACCAAATTGTTTGGGTAATGAATTTAATAATTCTAACCTTTCAAACCAAAAAAAATATATTTCCATTAACTATATCCCTACACTTTCTGAAAAAATCGAAAAAGAACTATATAAACACAATATCATAACAGCATTTAACAACCACAATACATTAGGTAAAAAAATTTTCACAAACTTAAAGGATAGGACTGAAAATATTATGCAATCAAATCTGGTGTATCAAATTGACTGTAATAACTGCAACTCAATGTACATAGGACAAACAAAACAGCTATTAAAACATAGAATTAATCAACATAAATACTCAGTTAAAATTAATAATTTATCTTCTTCTACTCAAAAAACAGCACTGACAGACCACGCCAATAATTCGCTACATAAATTCAAATTTAATACTCCTAAGATCTTACATAAAGAGAGTAATTTAAAAAAACGTCTATGCTTGGAAATGATTGAAATACAAAAAAGCCCGAATGCTATAAATTATAGAACTGATATTGATAACCTCAGTTCTATATATCATAATTTGTTTAAATAACATTTTGTCTTAATCAAATTTAATATTTTGCATTCATATTCATTTTTATTAAATTTAAAACTAATTTTCAAGTAAATCAAACTTTAACCTAATACGTCTCTGCCCAAGTCACCTGTATTATCCGAATTTTCTACCTTTGCGCATGCATTGATAACATAAATATGTGAACAACCTTGCAAGCTTCCTTTATCTGTAAAATTTGAACTTTGCCTGCTTAAGAGCTCGTATTACGTGTCTTGCTATTAATTAAAAATTAATATGGATTGCACTTAGTGACGGTGTTTTATTAATTGACCAATATACTTTGAAAAATGTCGTGAAAAATAAACCATATTAATCATGTAAGTACACATACTTGAGGAAAAAATATATTGTTCGCTAATCCTATTGTTTTTCTTTCAGAATGTATTAAATATTAATTAGTTACACATCATAATATTACTGATGAAGCCATCAAAAATGGCGAAACGTCTTGTTTAAAAATTTCATATCAATATGTTTATTAAACTATATTTCACGACAATATGTCGTTTGTTTTGACTATATTTTTCTCCTAAAAATATTTTTTCACCCAAGTCAAACAATTAAATTTTTAATCACCTATTTTTCTTCATAATGTTATTAACTACCAAGAAATTTTAAAAGACATCAAAACGATTGCTAAAAGTGAATTTAAGACTGAATACAAAACTAAACATTTGAAAATTAAAGTGAACTCAATTGACGATTACCGCTCGCTGACTAAATACTATTTGGAGAATAAACTTGAATACCACTCATATCAGAACCCCAACGATAAGCGCTTGAACGTTGTCATAAAAAATTTACCTGTATCACTAAGTAATCGGAAAATCCATGATGAATTAATAAACTTAAAACTAGCAGTTATCAGTGTTACCAGACTTTTTGCCAGGGGAAAACAGCTGTTACCAATATGCGCAATTCGTCTTACAGCTAATGAAACAGCAAACGAGATTTACAAAGTCAGCTACCTTTTCTCATGTAAAGTTACAGTTGAACCTAGAAGAAAACAGCGCAACACGAAGAAGTGGCGCATATCCAACAATAACACCTGGCATGTCTGTGAAGTTGGCTAAACCCAGACAAAGATTTAGTAATACTTTAAAGGAAATCGTTTGTTTATCGTTTGTTTACGTTTGCTTAGCTATTTTCAGCGTTTGTTTACACTTCTTTATACTATAACCAACACCCTTATTTGGGTTGGGTCAACTTCACGGCAGCCAAACCCAAAATTAGGAATGGACAACTTCTTGGTGGGAATCGTTTGTTTACGTTTGTTTAGCTATTTCCAGCGTTTGTTTACACCTCTCTATTCTATAAGAAGCACCCCTATTTGGGTCGGGTCAATTTCACGGCAGCCAAACCCAAAATGGTAAATTGACAATTTTTTGGTAGGAATCGTTTGTTTATCGTTTTTTTTACGTTTGTTTAGCTATTTTCAGCATTGGTTTACACCTCTGTATACTATAACTAGCACCTCTATTTGGGTTGGACCAAATCCAAAATTATAATTTGGTCATGTCTTAGTGGGAATAGTTTTTTTTGCTTTTGCTTATGTTTGTTTAGCTATTTTCAGCAATTGTTTACATCTTTCTATACTATAGGTAAACCCATATTTGGGACGGGCCAACTTTACGACAGTCAAACCCAAAATGATAAATTTTAATACGAACATTTTCATCATGTGATTAGAATGTTGAACAATGACATTTTATTATTAAACGCAATAATAACACAAATTAGTTTACTTTACAATGACTATACTGACAGAAAGGACGTAGTGTTTTGTTTCTGGTGCAATTAGTTGAGATTCCATGAAAGACGCTATTTTCACCTGATTATGAAAAGTTTTGGTTAACTGATTTCCTATAAAACTTTAAATGAAGAATTTAATACAGTTTTTAATACTAAAGCTTAATATTAGGTCTTTAGTGTAACCCAATTAGAAAATCGAGTTTTCGCATATGCTGAAGTTAAGATGAGATTCTCTATATACCAAGACAACTCGATTATATTGTTATGAGTTGATTGAGTCCTTGCAATTGAAAACAATTCTTGAACGGGGATCCAAGTATGAAATAATATTTGAATAAGAAATAAAAGTGGTATTTGGTTTTTTATAAAGAATATGTAATAAAATAAGGCAAACTACAGGATAGTTTGTACAAAACTGAAAGAATAAGGCTCTTCGAATATTTACAAGTAAATATTGTGAAATTAAACTAATATGTGATTAATTTTAATATCTAGAAAGTGTAAGTTAGAAAATGAAAAATATAGCATGTAACCATAGGTTTGGATATTAAGAAAAATAACAACTAAAAGTTTATTTGAAAAGTATGAAAATTTAAAAGTGTTAAACTGTGTGCTGAGAGTTAATAAAAAATAAATAGTGGTCTGGAACAAGTTTTTATAAGAATAAAATATAAAATAAAACGAAGGACATGGATGGAGCTACTAATAATATAAACGGAGATGCCCGCAATAGCGAATTTTGGAGGTGAGCTGGGTACTTGACCATTCCTGGAGTGCAGTCCGCTGTATATTGGTTGCTGTTGGCAGAGCTGCCAGGGACATACAATTGGAGTTAGCTGTATTAATGGATGGCGAAGATGTACCTACCTGTACCTGCTATCTAGCTTCAGAGGTGCTGTATAGAGTGCAAAAGATACAAGACCAAGGTCCAGTAAAGATGACATTGGTGTGTTGAGTGACCGGTGGCAGTCTCAGATTGACGTAATAAAAGGTGGAAATGCAGATAGCGTATCTGGTATAAAGGCGTTGAAGGAGTAAGATAATAAACAATATGAAACCAATGAATTGTTTTCTCGTAATTATGCAGTACTCTCCGCCTGATTGGCAGGCAACCTGTCGTTTTCGGACAATTCAAATCGCTATTGAAACAGTTCTAGTGGAAATACAGGTTTCTATTTTCTCTTTGGGAAGTTCGTATTTAAAATATTGGTTCAGGGCTCTGTATTATCGGCACCAACAACTTCCGCCGTTGTCGTGAGATGGCGTTAGGGAAGCGACGTTTTTCGTGAAAAGTGGCTTGCTAAGATGTCTGCCCGCTAAATTGTTTGTTTGGACAATCTTCGAGGTGCATCGTCTCCCATGTAGGAAGCTGAACTGAAAGAAGGGTTCGTAAAGGACGCCCAAAGAACCTAGTTGTTGTGGCAGCCGCTATTTTAACATCCTTTCCGTCGATGGGCCAGAAAAGTTACCAAAACCTCTGTTTGTGTAAAGCACATTTTTCTGTTAGGCGAATATCAGACTTTTCTGGGTAAGCACGCTTCTCTCTTCTTATTCGTCCACTAATTTTGGTTGTGTTTACTCAGCTCCTTGCTTCGGGCTGAGATCCTCCTTGCTTCGGGCTGAGATCATCCCAAAGTCGATGGCTGTGGATCCTCGCACACCCCTCGGAGAGATTTGAGGCAGAGTCCTGTTTGTGGTGGCTCACAGCTTCCCGTAGGAGCAGCCCCCTGGTGTTTGGAGTGACCTCTTGATGCCGAGTTTGGTTTGAAACCTACCTCGATTATTTTGCATTTTGTTATACGAACTCTCAAAACGATTTCGTTGTGCGGCATAGTATTATGTTCGTTAACTGCTAGGATGCCCTGGAATTTTCAATTGCCTGCGTTATCTTGTTTAGCAATTCATATAGGGTTCTGTTATTAGCGGCTTCACCGCAAGTAATTGTTGTAATCAAGGGTCACACGAAGTGCGAGCTTTCGCTGTGCTTATTTTAAAGTAAATTCGCCGAAGCTAATTTTGGATAGAAATTTCGCTGAGTGAGTGGCAAACCTAGTTGCGATAGTTCCATGCTCCTTCGGATTAATTAAAATAGCTGGAACAGTATTCAGCAGTTGCTTATTTCCATAGGGCAGACAGATCTGATTGCTTACGTGGGTATCCGTAAATTATTAACTTGATACATACAAAAAAATGGGACGCAGTACAACGGTGACATTCTCTTAGCCGTCGGGTTGCTATTAATTAATGTGTTTTGGCCAAATTTAGTGCTGAAAGTAAGTCCATTTAGAAATTAGTTACGAGGCCGTCAGCCTAGCTGCAATTTCGGATGCACCCGATTGAATTTGTGAAATAAGTAATAATGTGATATATATTTGCCTACTGTGATATATATTTATTTTGTGCTAGTCTTGTCTGTGTACTTTATGCCAGTAATTACAAAACAATTTCATGCCTCCCTGTTATCCGATACATTAAATATTAGAATATTATACGATTTATCACTCTGTGGGTTTTGTTTTATTGTTTACGTTGCACTGCTATCTTGAGCGAGTTTAGTGGTTTTTTTGCTTAAACGAACGAGTGGAACATAAGGCTGCAAACCCCTTGGCGCCCTTATCCGTTCGATCTGTAGTTTTTTTGGAAGGTAAGTTGCCCACGACCCTTCTCCTGAGTTAGTGCGAGCATGTTCCGATTTACCATCGGCAATTGTTGATGTAACAAAATGGCGCCCAACTGTGAAGGCAATTTTTTGAGAAACTTTTCTAGTTAGGGATCCCGTAATTACTGGCAAATATTTAGTTAGGATTGTTTGATGTTATTTATTGAGTATATTACTGGTTAGTGTTTATACCTTAGCCCTTGTTACTCCTTGCATCCTGTTCGTCTTGGCGAATTTGTTTATTTCAGGATATGTTTATAGGAGTCTTGTGCGAATTTGGGAATTTGGTTTGGAATATTCTTTTGAGCTGCGAAGCACCGATTGTTGAATATTTGTACGGCTGGAATTGTTGTGTCGTTGTTGCGAGATTTGTTAGAACATTCTCCATCCGTTCATAGGATTTTAGGGTTTGGCATTTAAGCCATTATTTGAGATTTAGGGATTCGTATGGTAGGACTTTCTCCAACCTTAGGAACGTTTGGATTTTTGCTTGGTAGCATATTTGGCATTCGAGCCATATTTTTTTGGTACATTAGGTGCATGATAGATTTTGGATTTTGGCATTTAGGTATATTTAGGTATATTGAGGTACATTGAGGTACATTTAGGTGTAATTGGGGATTTTGGTGAACCTTTGTTGGTGCATGCTATTGTTAGGGTATAAATATTTAATCGATTAGTTGAAGTTAGTGTATTAAGTAGTCGTTTGTATTTATCGATTGTGATCATGGATCCTCATCGTCTAGCTCGCGACGAACTTATTTATGAATTATCGGTTAGGGGTTGTACCAGCTTGAAGGGAGAGACTGTTGCTACTATGAGGAAGAAATTAAAGGAATTTTTAGGGAAAGAACAGTTTGGGGAACTTCCACTAGCACCGAATTTTGTGGCCGATGTTGCGAAAGAGATTGAGGTCTGCGATAAGAAGACCACTGAGTTGGCAGACTTTATTAGTACGATTAGGTCTCCGGAACAAAATGAGTTTAGGGTTGTTTCATCCAAACTTCGACATTTATATGGACGTTTGAGTAGGTTGGTCGTTTCAGATAAGGAGGTCGGCCTTGAGAAGTCGATCAACAAGGTAGTAGATCAACTGAATTGCATTGAGGACAATTTAGACAAATTAGGTCAACCTGCGGGAGATCCTTTGATTCCAGCAGGAGTGGGAAGTTCTGCCGCTGCTGTTAATGTTACTCAGCCGCCTTCAAGCAATTCTAATGCTAGCTGTAAGGTTGTACCAGTCCACAAGTGGGGTATTTCTTTCAGTGGGGATAATACTGGACTTAGCGTAAACGCTTTCATTGAAAGAGTGGAAGAGTTACGGGTCGCCCGAGGAGTCGCTCCAGCAGACTTGAAGAATGCCATCATCGACTTGCTGTGTGGTAGCGCATTGATCTGGTATCGTTCTGTTAGGGGTCAGATCAACTCGTGGGACGACTTTATTCGTTGTTTGAGGGAGGAATACTTGCCGTTCGACTATAAAGTCGAACTGTGGAATGAAATTAGGGCGCGGGTCCAGGGTCCTCAGGAAAAAGTTGGAAATTATTTAGCTTGTATGGTGAACTTGTTTTCTAGGCTATCTCACCCACCATCAGAACGGGAGAAATTAACGGTGATTCGACGTAACATCGATCCATTTTTCATTAGGGGGGTTGCTTTACAGGATTATCATAGCGTTTCGGAATTATTGCAGTTGGAGGCTACTAAAGATTTGGCAACTAGTTATCGAACCCCTACGGTCAATAAGGTTGATTTTTTGGAACCCGACTTAGCTTGTCCATCTAATGGTAAAACTCCCAAGGCTCGTGTTGAATCTGTTGATACTGTGGTCCCAGCGAGGAAATGTTGGAATTGTCTGGAGACTGGTCACAATTTTACTAGGTGTTCTAAACCTCGAACGAGACGTTTTTGTTTTTCATGTGGCGCTACAGGTGTAGTGAAGAGTACTTGTCCGAAGTGTTCGGGAAACGAGGCACAAGGTCGTCGGGTAGCCGGACGTCGATCTTAAGAGGGCAGTCGGCCAATTCATCGTGGAGTTCGAGTTCTGTTAATTTTCAGGGCCCGAGGGCCAAGGTTTTTAGTGCTTTCTCTAATCGAAAAGGGGATCCTCGTCCTTACTTACAGGTGGAGGTTTATGGAATATCATTCGTGTGTCTGTTGGATTCCGGGGCTAGTCGAACTGTGATTGGAGGAGCCGGTTGGAAGAAATTACAGGACATCGGACTTACATTAGAGAGCAGTTACTCTTCGGTTACGGTAGCTGATGGTCGATCTTGTACAGCGCTGGGAGAAATTTATGTACCCTTTAGGTTGAAAGATAAGGTCAAGGTTATTAAGGCCGTAGTAATTCAAGATGTCGCCGAGGACATCATCTTAGGCATTGATTTTTGGAAGGGAATGGATCTGGTTCCGCACTTTAGGAAGAATACTTGGGATTTTGGTAATAAGGCGGTCGTCAACGCCATCCGCATGAAAGAGGACCTAACCAGTGGGGAGGCTCAAGCCTTAGATGACTTGGTGGCACATTTTTTCCAGCAGATGAAGCCAGGCTTAGGTTGTGCCAAAGGGGTCAAGCATGTTATCGACACGGGAGATGCCCTTCCTATTAAACAGCGTTACTATCCGGTGTCGCCCTATATTCAGGAAAAGATTGACCAGGAAATTAACACCATGTTAGAGTTGGGAGTCATTGAACCTTCTTCTTCGCCATGGAGCTCACCAGTGGTGATGGTCAAGAAGTCCAGCGGGGAATATCGGTTCTGCGTAGATTTCAGGAAGGTGAACAGCGTGACCAAGCGGGATGCGTACCCTTTGCCGTATATGTCCGTCATTCTTGATAGGCTTTCTAACGCCCAATACTTATCGTCCATTGATTTAAAGTCCGCTTATTGGCAATTGGAGTTGGAGGAGAGCAGCAAGGAGAAGACAGCGTTTGTCGTTGCTGGTAAGGGGCTCTACCAGCTCCGTAGATTACCGTTCGGGTTACATAATGCCCCCGGGACTTTTCAGCGTTTGGTAGACCAGCTGTTGGGTTCTGACTTAACACCTTACGTGTCAGTTTATTTGGATGATATCATTGTGGCCACCCCTACCTTCACGATGCATTTAGAGATTCTGCAAAAGGTCTTCACCAGATTTTTACAGGCTGGACTCACGGTAAATCCCGAGAAGTGTGAGTTTGTGAAATCGCAACTGAAATATTTAGGTTATGTCATCGATAGGCAAGGCTTGCGAGTAGATCCGTCTAAGGTTGAGTGTATGGTGAATTATCCTACTCCGAAGTCTAGTAAGGATGTCCGGCGTTTTGTAGGGCTCATCTCGTGGTATAAGAGGTTTGTTAGAGATTTTGCTTCTCGTGTGGCACCACTTCATCGATTGACTCGGAAGTCGGCGACTTTTAGCTGGAATCCTGAGGCCGAGGCAGCATTTCAAGACATAAAACAGTGTCTAGTTTCGGCCCCTATCTTGACTTGTCCGGATTTCAAGGAACCTTTCACCTTGCAGACTGATGCCTCACAAGTTGGTTTAGGTTGCGTACTCACCCAGAAGATCGGAGGGGAAGAGCGTGTTATTGCCTATGCTAGCAGGAGTTTGACTCACCAGGAGAAAAAGTTTTCAGCAACCGAGCTCGAGTGTCTCGCTGTGGTATGGGCTATCGAGAAGTTCCGCCCGTATGTGGAAGGAGTCCAATTCCATGTTGTCACCGATCACCATTCTCTATTGTGGTTATGGAAGCTACAGGATCCATCAGGTCGTTTAGCTCGTTGGGCGTTAAGGTTACAGGGTTACCATTTCACGATTAGTTACCGTAAGGGATCTGAGAATGTAGTACCGGATGCGTTGTCTAGGGCTATAGCAGCAATTGAGATTCAGGAAGCCGACCAGGACCAGTGGTATACGAAGCTTAGGGCAAGAATTGTCGAAACCCCCCACAATTTTCCCCAGTGGCGTGTGGAGGGCAATAACATCTTTAAGTTAACGCATGCAGGGTCTCCTAACTTGAATAGGGATTGTGATTGGAAGCTGGTGGTTCCAAAGTCTTTACGTGCCAAAGTTTTAGTGGAGAATCATGATGAGCCGACGGCTGGACACTTTGGTTATTTCAAAACCCTTAGGCGTGTTTCAGCTCGTTATTACTGGCCAAAGATGAACGTCGATGTGGCCCGTTACGTTCGTAGATGCCCAGTGTGTACTTCCCAGAAACCCGACCAGAGGAAACCTTATGGTGAAATGCACAAGCGTATTCTTTCTCTTCCTTGGGAGGTTATCTGTACTGATTTGGTAGGTCCGCTTCCGGTGTCAGCTAAGCGTAATCGGTTTATTTTGGTTGTTGTCGATTGTTTCACGAAGTATGCAATGATGTTCCCTCTGAAGACAGCTACGAGTGCGGCGGTGGTTAAACATCTTGAGAATGAGGTTATGTTGGTCTTCGGTGCTCCCGAGAGGATAATTTGTGATAATGGGAAGCAGTACGTCAGTAAGGCATTTCGGGATTTGGCCAAGCGCTATGACAGCAAGATTGTGTATAATGCCAATTACCATCCACAGGCAAACCCATGTGAACGGGTGAATCGAGTCATCAAGACCATGATACGGTCCTATGTTAACAACGACCATCGAACATGGGATGAGAAGTTACCACAGTTGGGTTATGCGTTACGTACAGCGGTACATGAAGTTACAGGTTATTCCCCAGCTTATTTGAATTTTGGTAGAGAACCGTGTCTGTCGGGGAAGATGCATCGACTTCTGGACCAGGGCAACCAACCTCTTGATTTCCACGATCGGACCGATCTTAACGAACATCTTAAGGGTTTGAGGAGCATTTATGCTACTGTTAAGACGCGTCTCGATAAGGCTTTCCATACCAGCACTCAGCGTTATAATTTGAGGCGTCGACCAGTTATTTTAGAGTTAGGTCAGACTGTGTGGAAGAGGAATTATACCCTCTCGAATAAGGCCGATTACGTGGCTGCCAAGCTGACTCCCAAGTTTATCAAATGCCGTGTTAGACAAAAGGTATCGCCGAATGTGTATGAGCTGGAGGATTTTGAGACTCGTCGGAGTTTAGGTTCGTGGCATGTACAGGATTTAAAGGTTCATGAAGATGAGGATTTAGAGTGAGCGTGTTTTAGGGTGGTTGGTTGGGCACGCAGGGAAGGTCACTATAGGGATCATTATCATCTTGTTTTCCCCATTTTAGAGTATAGGGAGCTATATCATCTTGTTCTCCCCGTCTCTTTAGCATTAGGGTAGCTGAATGCTTGCGAATGTGAGTTTTGTAGGTGTCGTTTGGTTAGCACCTTGTGTCTTGCAATATTTATTTAGGTTATGTACCGTTTACGTCATTTGAGGGATTTTGGGTTGCTTGACACTAGTCCTTGTTGGATTTTGGGTTAACATTTGCGAGTAGTTGGTTGTTC